>VZTT01076021.1:16885-35828 GCA_013400855.1 Buphagus erythrorhynchus
GGGTGGGAGCAGTGTGGGGTGGATTGGGGTCAGTGTAGGGTGGGAGCAGTGTGGGGTGGGCTGGCAATGCCCATCTGGGGCTGCTTGAACAGTGACACAGGAGGGCTGGTCTGGATCAGCTGGGATGGCTCCCAAATGGGGCTGGACAGAAAAAGTAGTTTCAAAATGGAGCTGTGGAAAAGAGTGTATTCCAAATGAGGAGTTTTCTTTGAGATTAGAAACCAAGGGCTTTGTAAGAGTTTTTGGATTCTGTGAGCAAACTCTCTACATAAAGAGTTTGAAAGGACACCAGATTGCAGTGTCTTTGCAGCAGGGTAAATGATATTAAATTATATTAAACGATATTAATATCATACTGCAGAACCAGTGTTGATCATCTGCAGAGGTGGAAGATATGGTTTTCCCTTGGTGATTGTTTCTGCTGCTAATTCAGCTTTTTAAGCCTCTTGAGCTCCAGACTCCTCTGTGTTCTCTCAGCCAGGGCATCCATTAAAGGGTTTCCCAAGCCTGGATGCCTTGATCAGGTTGCTGTTACCTGTGCCACACTCCTCTTTGTGGGTTTACATCGCTGAATTACCAATGCATTTCCTTCTTGTTGAAACAGTGCTCTGAGTTACTCCATCTGAGTCAGTCCTGCTCCTTTTTCCTCCAAAGCTCCCCCCCTGCCAGAGGTATTTGTTTAGTTCAGACTCACTTGTGCCGTGCCTGAGCTGTGATACTGCTTGGTGGGTGTGTATGTGAGGATTTTTTTATTTATTACCACAGTATCAGAGCTGGAAATGTCTCATATATTACAGCAAGATATTTTTTTTCTGTGCGGTAGAAGGCTTATAATGCTAATTTTCAAAGTTACTACATAAGGGCTACTTTGTGTTAATTTGCTGTTGAATTACCATGCTTTGAGCTAGCAGCTTTGGGAAGCACAGACTTCGGTATTAAATAAAAACCTATACAGTCTGCTTTGACATCAGCTCCCCATGCTGCACAATGTTAATTTATTTTTAAGCTACAATTTCACCTGTATTTGTAATAGAGAACAATGCTGTGAATGCACAAAGGAATGTCACAAGCGGGTAGGGATCAAAGTGCTTCCTATCACACCTTCAGGAAAAGGTAAAGGCTTGACTTGAAAGGTGCCAGAACTAAAAGGATAGAATTGGGCATTGTAGTCTGAAAAGCACCTGCATCTGTAATTCTTTCCTTTTCCTTTCAGGAGAGCCTTAAGTGGCTGAAAATTCTAGTAAATTAATTTTACTCTGTAATTTTAGGGTACCTATGGTAGTCTAGAAAGACTCTAAACAAGAGCAGCATTTGTGTTTGCTTTGCATTTAGTTGAAAAAAACTATCACAGAAAGAAGGTGGCCACATGGTTAACAATGACCAAATTACAAGACTTTCTGGAGCTAATTTCCCATTATATGAATATTTTTCTCTTCTCTTTATTATCCACTCAGAAGCTATTAAAAATCCTAATGAAATGACAATTAATACAGCATGTTTGGACTTACACTGGCAAAAATTCCACTGAAGCTGTGGAAAACACTAATTAGACTCCTGTGGTGGCAGCTTGTGCCAGTGTCTGTCCCTGGGAGTGCTGCTGACAGCACTGTCTGTACTCTGATCTATTCAGTGTGAAACACCTTGGCTATTTCTGTGCCCTTTGCCAGGATAATATGGACTCTGAACTCCTGTCTCTGTTTGCTGCAAGGAAAGGGCTGTAAAAACCCATCACTTTGCTCTTTTAAAACTTGTTTTGGAAAAAAAAAATAGCTGCAAATAACAGCTCAGAGTTTTGAGGATGATATCTTAGGCAACCTTGCTGGTCTTTTTTTCTTTTCTTTTTTTTTTTTTTTCTTGTGGATTTCCAGAGATCTTTGATGTTGTGAAATTTCATTAACTGGGGTGATAGACCGTGCATTTATATTCCTGCTCACCAAATGAGCAAAAGAAACCCCAGTCTTACAGCAGCAGTCCAGGCTGATGCTGCCTGGGCAGACTTCCCCTGCTCAGGTGCAGTCTGCTAGCAAGATTGAAAATCTCCAGGCCAGTGCCAATAAAACTTCTCAAAAATTTAATGATTAACAGGAAGAGCTCTGGATTGTTAATGTGAAACTTCAGAGAAAAGAAAAGAGTTATAAGTGAAAACAAATAATTCTCTTCCAACTTCATATTCACCATGACACCTCCAATATTTAGGTAGGCGTGGACACACATAAATTTTTTCAAGTAGAGGTCACAGTGTTAAAACATTTGCAATATAAACTGAATTTTTGGTACCAGTGAGACAGCTTACAGTGTCCGTAGATCCCTGCAGCTGCTGAAAGGTTGATGAATATACAAGGTGAAAGGTGTGTGAAGTAGACAAAATAAAATGAAACACATTAGTGAATTTTATTTTTTTTCCTGAATGCTGATGAATTTCATGGTGTCTGTTGCACATATTTTATTAATATGTTCAAATAGACTGAAAAAATAGATGTGATGAAATGAGATACATCATAGATACCTTTCTGAAATTTCAGATCTGTGGAACAAACTAAAATAATGCAGTTGGTGTCTTCTGAGGTCAGTGTGGCTTCTTCCTGAGTGATGAGGATGCAGGGCCCTGAGCTCAGAACTTTCTGCTTTGCTGAGCACCCAACTGGATTTAATGGGAGTGCCCATAGTGTGGTAAATGCTGCACCAAGAGCATTGCCTTCTGTGCTGTGACTGGGGGGATGCAAAAAAAGAAAAGTGAAATCAGGAGCCCTTGTTGAGCAAAATGATCTCTGGGAAGCTTCTGTGTGCACCCAGCTTTGCTTGCTTGTTCCATGAGGAGGTGGAAGTCTGTGCAGCTGCTGCCCAGGGACAGCTCTCGAGATGTTGGCTTTGGTAAAACCCAACAAAACAAATGGGCCCTTTCTAAAAAAACATAAGAACAGGAATATAATTTTATTTTGGATTTCGGAGCTCCAGTTGTTACCCAAAGTTATGAACTATTTTTCTAGGGATTGTGCATCCACCACTGCTGCCAGCTTTGGATGGGTTTTTTTCAGCTCCACAAGTGCTCCAACAACAAGTTATGAACACCACAAACCACAAGAAACCCTTCAAATGGTGTTTGCACTCTATCCACCGGAGACTCTACACCCTACATTAGTTTTGCTGTCTGGGGAAATACTTGTTATTTAATTTTGGTTTGTTTGTTTGTTTGGTTTTTTTTGTTTTTTTTTTTTTTTTTTTTTTTTTTTGGTTGTTGTTGTTGTTTTTTTTGTTTTAAAGGATAGAATCTATTTTGAACGCAAATGTCTAAAAATTTAGGATAACAGTTCACAGATTTGTAAAGGGCTAAAACCCTTTCCAATCTTAATCAATGAGCATAGTCTCTGATTTTTAATATTTGGTACCATGAAGCTTGAAATAGGTGACACTGCACTTTGTTACCTCCAGAAATGTCATTTTATATTGAGGAATTTTCAGGTGATCTCACCTCTTTGCTGCAGGCTCAGTACATGGTATTTTCTAATATTATTTTCAGATGAAATATAATTGATAAACGATTTCCTTGTACACCTAGGAAAGGGAGCTTGTCAGATATATGTGGGAAAGGAGCCTGGCAGGATTATGGCAAGCCAAGTTTTGGGTTAGAACCAGTCTGTGTGCAGTCCTGGCTGTATCACTGCTGTGCCTTTATCCCTGTTTGCCTTCCTTTCTTCAAGCAGTTTATGGCCAGCACAGGACACTTCTGCTGTGCCTGTTGTGCAGATTTACCTGTGCAGCCATAGCTGTGAGCATTTTTATTGGATGCTGTCAGGAAGACTCACACAGTATCCATCCTTGGACAGCCTCAGTAAGTGGGAATATTTCCCTAGCATAATAGTAATAAACTACTGTTTGAGGATTTATGATGAACATAAGTTTTGTGTCAGTTTTCCACCAGAGCATGAAGCTATCAGGGTAGGAGGAAATACCATCACATGAGCCACAGGATTTTGATGGCACCCACAGGCAGGCACACAGCAGTCTGTCCCTCCAGTGGAACAGTGCACAATTACACTGTTGACTTATTTCACATATAATTTGTGACCCATATTTCAAAGCAACTTTCATAACAAAGGGAAAAAGTTCTGTGCCAGTGGCAGCTGCTGAAAATTGCAGTGTCAGCCTTGGGGCTGCCTGGCTCCAGGATCCTGCCTGGCTCCAGGATCCTGCCTGGCTCATCCCTTCCTCTGCAGCCTGTTTGGTCCAGCAGCAGAGACTGCTGTGGCTAAGTTGGTAGGCAGGGATTTAGGTCCAGCACAAGAACACCTCCTGCCCTTCTCAACACCTGGATAACTCCCAACACAGCATGCCTTAGTTAGCTGATACCACGTTAAATGCTCCAATGGGAACTGAATGCAGATAACCAAAAAGGAGGACAGGCTGGCAGGTTTCAGGAGTCAGAACTTTCAGATCTATTTCTACTTCTTCCAGGTATTTCCTGTGCTATACAGTCAAAAGTGTTCACTTTAATTATGCTTCCTGAAAAGACAATATGCAAGAGAGCAGAAGTGTCCCTCTGGTTCCAACCCCCCCTGCCACAGGCAGGGTCCCATCCAACCTGCCCTTGGACACTTCCAGGGATGTGGCAGCCACAACTTCTCTGGCAGCCTGTGCTGGGCCTCACTACCTTCAGAGTAAAGAATTTCTTTCATACATCTGATATAAATCCCCCCTCTTTTAGTTTAAAAACATTCCCCTTGGTCCTGTCACTGTGTGCCCATTTACAAAGTCCCTCTCCCTCCTTTTATCAGCCCCCTTTAAGCACTGGACAGTGGCAGTGAGATCTTCCTGGAGCTTCTTTGCTCTGGGCTGGCCCAGCCCAGCTCCCCAGCCTGGCTGCACAGCAGAGGTGCTCCAGCCCCTGGTGACCTTGGTGGCCTCCTCTGGTCCAACAGGTCCATGTCTGTGCTGTGCTGGAGGCTCCAGACCTGCACCCAGCTCTCTGGATGAGTCATCTCAGTCTTTCAGATGTTCACAAATTGTAACTGAAGAAAACCAAAGTTTTTCCCTCCCTAAAGATCACATGCAGTACAGAGACTTTGTTCAGCTGATATTTAAAGTGCCAGTGCCAGGCTAAGGTCTGTCAGACTTCCTTTGGAAAGTGCCCATGGTTGTGATTAGAGAGAAGAGTAGTCAGAAAATATGTTTTGGGTTATTAGAAGGGACTTACTTTCAGTGTCAGCTCTTGAGTGTAAAGCCAAGTGACAGACTAAAAGCACTCAAAGCAGCTCATGGTTAATTCCACTTGCCAGTAACAGTTTCTTCATTACAAGGAAAAGGAGGGAAGGAAACACAAAGAAAGCCTCATATAATATCCCTAGGAGTTTTCAAGCTTGTTTTCTGTCATATATAATTGCAATTATCAGTTTCCATTTCTATAATTCACTTAGTGAATGTAATTCCTGGTTTTTTTAGAAGCAGCAGGAATTCTGACAGAAGACTTAATTTTATATGTTTTGGTCCAATTTTAAAAAGGCATTTTGATGCTTGATTCTTATAAGGGATTTTGCACTTACGTTTTGCAATAGATGCACATGATCAAATCATCATCTTTGTGCAAGAGGGATGGCAATCTCAGGAAACACCCTGGGAACAGAGGGTAAGACAGGGCTGCAGTAGGCACTTATCTGGCATTTATTTAATTGTCTTTCCTGGAAATCTCTGAATTTATCTGAAATTCTCTCATCCTGCCAATTACATTTCATATCCAGTATTCGTGACTGAAAAAAGCTGGTAAGAATTGCAGTTCTTTGTATTATTTCTGTTACTTTTGTTGCTACAAAAGTTCAAAGCTTTGGATGAGTTCTGACTGTACTTTGTCTTCCTTGGAAGTTCATGGAAAATACTGGCATTATTTAACACACAGACTGAAATTTGATGTGCTCCTGGCACATTCCTGACCTCTGAGATGAGTAAGGGCAGTTTTGCTTCAACTGTCTGGAGACCAACAGGGCAGGGGGGCAGCTTTTGTCTAGGTTGTTACATCATGCTGTCCTTGGCACAGTGGTCACTACAGAATCATAGAATCATTAAGGTTCACAGCCAGGATGGGAATATTACTCTCTCTCCTATTTAGTTTTGTTTTTTCTCTTGGCAAGGGAAAGCTTTGAACTGAAACATAGCAATTTAATTGTTTCTCCATTTCACAAAGAATTGTTTTTAATATTTATTTTTAGCAAGAACATTTAAAGTAGTCATATGTCATACCTGGGGCAGAAGTCTCAGAAGTTTTGAGTATTACAGGTTTCTTAATTCAGACAGTTTTCACTTTCTGTCTCTAAGAAAGGAGCTTCTTGAGGTGACTGCTGATTCTGGGACTTGGAAGAAAACTTGAAAGTGCTGCCTCTTGGGCAAACTGGACAGAACAAATCTGATCCACAGACCAGTGCTGGATTTCGGAAAGCACTTAAGTAGTTTAAGACCACAAGTACCATTGACTTGAAAGTCAGTAAGATGTTTTGGAGAATCTAGTCAGTTATTTTGTGACATGTAAATTCTCCTGCAGCAAAGGCAAGCAAAAACTGCAGCTGCTGCCTGCCCTCATCAGATTGCATCCTCACCTTCAGCTGAATATCCTCACACACAATCACTGGAGGTCATGCCTTTAGCAGTGCCATGGGGCACCAAGGAAAGATCTGTTCCAGCAGGTTTAAAATCTTAAAAGAAAATATCTGGAACAAAAAGTTCCAGCACAGGCATGGAGATTTGGAGGAAAATCTGTGTTGGTTATTTATAGACTGGAGTTGTATTGCTTCTTTGCCTTTGGATATTTCTGTGCTGTACTGCTCTCAAAGACATAAGATACCAACAGAGTCACTTATGAGTTGTGGTGAGTTTTATTGTTGTTTTTTGTGAGGGCTCATTTTGTCTCTCTTTAGGCAGCCAATTTAGGTATTTTCAGTAGGCTTTCCATATATTCAAGGAAGAATGAAGGGAAATACTACAAGGCATGAACCTTCCTTTGGATTCACAAAGCACAGCACAGCAACAACAACAGTTATGGGCCATCTTTTAGTAGTGGAATTACATTTTTTTTCTAAGTAGAGACTTAGAGTCAGCACTAACAAAAAAATGTTCCTGGGTAACAAGAGTGCTGGAAGGCAAGCTACCCTTTGAATCTCTTGCAGCAGCTACAAGGTTTATAATCACATGATGCTGATGCAGTTTCTACTCATTTTAATGTTATACCAAGTGGAGAAAGAGAATATTGACTGTTCCAGGACGATACTTAGGTTTTTGTTGTATTTAATTCTTATTGGAACTGTAATAGGTGGTGTGTTTTCTCTCCCTGGGCTGCCTTTCCTTCCCTGCTATCATGCTTGAAAAATGCAGGAAGTGTCACAGCAAGACCATTGCATCTGTTTTTGCTGTGCTTTGACAGCTTCTCCATTTCTGCCCATGAATTCTTATATGTGCACTCTAAACACAGATATTTGAATTTGCATTTTGCTCTAATTTCATAATATTATTTATTTATAACATAAAATAAAAATTAATGGATTAGGTCTCTGTAGCATACTTCCAGACTGTGCAGTGGAATTTCAATTGAAGCAGTAGAAAACTCAATGAGGAGGAGAGCATTTTCCTCCAAACCCATTACAGCCTTTCCAGAAGGGGCTGAAATTAAGGTTGGAAATGTGCCTTTTCTTTCTCCCTTTCCTAACAAGAAACCTGATTTTGTTCCCAGTCTAACAAACCCATCTAATCTTGGTAAGCCTACCAGCTCTCATTTTTCTTTTTCTAGTCCTATAGCATTTTCTGCTCTTTGCTGAAATGATTGTCTGCAGGAGGTAATGATTTCTGTGGGAGCAGGAGGCTGGTCAGACACTCAGTAATGACAACTCTGGTGGCAGCTGCAGAGGCACAGGAGAGCTGAGGACCTGCAGGGGGCTGGGGAAATGGGTGTTCTGTGCTCTGAGGGCTCTCCTGAGCACAGCACAGATCAGAAAATGCACTTGCTGCTGCTGGGAAGGTTAAACAGCCCCGTGGGGATGGGTGGGTGTTCTGTGGCTCCCTGACACCAAATGTGGCAAGAGCCTGTGTGCCTAATATCTCTACACCCTCAATATATGTATGCACATGTCCTCTAGCAATAACACTCAGTGCTGCTGCTTCCACAGGGAGAACTCTGAACTGTGGTCAGTGACGCTGTTTTGGCTCCCATAAATTTGCCCACTAGGTGAAAAGAGTTTGAGGCTGAAGACATTTGTGGCTGATTTTGAATCAGTGCTCATTTGTGCCTTAGTACATGGGAGAGTTTGTTCAGGAACAGTTCATCCTTTTGAAAACATTACCTTCTGTTCTGCCAGGGGCACTGCTGGCTGCAGTTACCTGGCACCCCGGGACACATTTCCAAACCAGTGAAGCCCTTGGAAGGTTTACTTCAGCATCTGTCCTTGTCTCCAACACAGACATGCAATAAATAGCTATTTATTAGCTACTCTATTCTATTCTCAGAGCAGAGCAGATGGACTCTTTGGGGCAGTACCTTAGCAATGTGCAGAGTGTTGTGGCCATCACACTGAAGTGTCAGCTGACAGGTTACTTGGGTTTGCTCTTTTTCCTGAGAAGACTGCATTGGTTTATGGTCTTTTATCACAAAATTCTCAGTTTCTAGAAAGTGTCCCTGGCAAAGACTGAGCCTTTGTGTCCCCAGGGGCTTGGTCTTTGTAAGAGGTTGTTGCCCCTCCTCTGACCCCACCTCAAAGGGCTGAGTGGGGTTTTCCTCTGGGTGCCCAGGGCTGGACCTGTCACAAAGGCAGTGCCAGGGTGAGCTGGGCTCAGCCTGCAGAGCCAGGCAGCTGGCTGAGTTTGCAGCTGGTGCAGGACAGCCTCAGGAGGGGGTGCTGCACATCTGGTCTGCATCTGCCCCACCTGCAGCACAGCTGCTGCTGCAGGGATTGCCAGGGACATCTTAAGGCTGCTTATGACCTAGCAGGGTGAATATCTCCAGCCTTGGAGGTTAAAAGTCTTTTCTATTCACCACAAGTCCAGGCCAGCCTCCTAGAGCCATAAATGAGCCTTAATTAGATGGCATAAAATTAGAACGTGAGAATTCTCTTAATTGGGACAGCACAGTGGATCCCATTATCTCCCTTAAAGGAAAAGTAATTTATTCTGTAGAGCTTTGAATGTTTACACTTGGTAGGAAGAATTCATGGCAGGTAAATCTAAAAAGGCAAAATTAAATATCAACTAAAATCATAAAGTATTCACTGCATTAAATTTTTTTTGTCTTGTATTTTTTTACTCTTTTTGCTTATTTGATAAAAGACAAGAGATGAGTGTTTCATGCGAGTGTTTCATGCCTAAACCACACCTGGTAAAACACCACTTTGCTCCTCAATAATGACCAAATGCTGCCATTAAGCAGAATAGTTGATATTGCTTTCATGCTCAAGTAGCAGCTCATGTCAATTTATGTCATTAAACAGAATTGCTTTTCTTGAGGAAAACCCAAATAAGAGAAGTCTGAGTAACAGTGAGTAATCTACTGTGCTCCTGTTGCTACTGATCATGCAACTGATCCCTTTGATGACTGTTCAAGGCCCTAAATCAGGCCAAAGACTTCTATGAAGATAGCTCAATTTTCCATGTATGTAAGCACATGCAGAAAAGGAAATAATGAATTTTTCATTTTGGATTTATAACTGCTTATTCTGACTTTGGGTTCATATTCTGCCTGTCATGCAAGCTAAAATATGAAGGAATAATGTTCAAAAATCTGTTACTAACATGAGATATATATGAAATAGATGTGTAGAAATCAGTGCCCTGATATTTCACATGACAATCAACATGGCAATGATTAACGTTTTTATATGAATTGTGGCACAAGGATTGGAAAGCCTAAAGGTTTAAGATCAGAGATGATTATCTGTATTGTATTTCTGAGTAACAGAAAGGACCACTTGCACACAGCTTATAACAACTTATTTACTTTCACTGTGGAAACCGCCAGATTTTTCTACCTTTAAAAGTTCTTTTATTTCAAATGTGATTTGATAGGAGAATCGAAGAGTTGATTATGAGTGGAAAATTGACCTTTTGTTCTGAATTTAAAACACATTTTCATCTTCTGCACAATTCTCATGTTTTTTTATTACCAAAATCAACATTATCTCTCAACAACAGAAAGGGACAATGTGATTAAACACCCACTCACTTGGAACAAGTGACATCTTGATTCATTTAATTTAGAACATCTAAAGCTGTCAGTGCCTTGCCATCTGCTGAGGGTACCTGCTGCAGTCTGCAGTGCCCTCACAGCCACTGGTCACCTAAGAGAGATCAGGTTCCCTCCTCCACTGGCAAAGCATTTGTCTAGTTTTTACCTAGATAAAAACTGGGCAACATAAATTGCCTCAGAAGGTATAAATTAATTGCTCCCCAAATCAAATTTGTAATGCCTCTGAGTTAATCAATGCTATTGTAAAAAGAGTCATGGCATTCAAAACTGACTGAGTATGCCCAAATGAAGATCTCATTATGCAAGTATTTCTGAGAGATGTGGATCCCAGTGCCTTGGCATTGTTTCTCAAAATGTTTCTAAGTGGGCACCAACTTAAATTAATGCTAGAGGATGGAAGTTGAATATTCTTTGTTTTGTTTTGCAAACTAGGCATAGTCATAGTGACAGGAGATGCAGTTTTGATAGGGCAGAAGACTTGAGCTCCCCCACCTCTGGAGTGGCTGGTTTGAGTGGCAGGTGCTTTATGGCATGGGAAGGTGTTGAAATTTGCTTTCTCAGCTGCATCTCTTATGCAGATAAGTACAAAATATCAGTTCCCAGTTTTTATCAACCTGGCATCTTTCATGACCATTGTGAAACCTTTTGAGAGTTCTGTAGTCCAATATCAATCTTAATTTGCATTCTACTTGAAATTAAAACCAGCCTTTCCTAAAGAAGTCTGAATTGGTAAAATCAGTGCCAGTAATACAACAATCAATTTAATACTCTTTGAAATAACCTGTGGAAGAAAGGTAAGAATACACTACTTTTAAATGGGAAATATAATGCCAGAGACTGTGTTAAAATTCAAGTAAAACATAAAATATAGCCAACAAAATGAGGTAACACTGGTTAATGATTTCTGCTCCATCTATAGCTTGGCATTAAGTGCTGCAGATGTACAAAAGCTGGCATAAAGCCCACAAAAGGTAGCAGAAGTCTTTCCTCTGGCTTCAGTTTGCTTTGCAGTAGAAGCTGATTCTTCTGGGATATCAAGTATACAATAATTTATTCTTTAAAATACCCAGGAGTTCTTCATCTTGCAGTATTACAAATCTTGGCATGTTCTTTGTAAATATATCTAGTGCAGATTCAAGCATTTTTCAGATTAAATTTCAAAACTTGGCCTGTGTATCACCATGTACCATCTTGGGAAAGAAGGAAAATTATTTTAGAAATAGCAGAGAAAGTATATGTGGAATGCTTTCAAAATCAGCTCAGCTCCTCGTGGTGTAGGGGAAAAGACTCATATTTATGGCCCTTTAACCCACTCCCCAATTCCTTTGCAGAAGTATGTAGGGTGCCTTTATATTTACCACAAATAAATTGGCACTGTCAGCATGGAAAATGCATTCCTGATAGTTTTCACATCTTGCTTTTATACTTTTGTCAAGGGTCAGGAGCTCCATTTGGGGTCTAATTCTCCCACTCCTCTGGGCTGTGCAGCTGTGGGGAGTGCAGATGTTGGCATTTGGGGCTGGTTGAGTAGGGCTGGGCACTTGTGCACAGTTCAGGGGCATCTCGTGTTCAGAACATTAACAACTTTTGCACTGCTTTTCTACCTTCCAAAATCCTGCCCAAAGGCTCTCTGTTTTCATCTCCCTTGTGGCTCTCCAGAACTTTCCCACACTATAAAGTGTCCATGGCTGCAGGGTGGCTGTCTGGAGTGTCCTGGCTGAGAGCCACAGGTGCTGCTGGCACTCAGGTTTGGCATCATGCCCTGGGAAATATTTCACTTAGGTTAAAACTTGAGCTCTAATTGAGACACTAAATTGTTTGGAAATTCTCTAGTGTAAAGAAAAACTAGTAATGTAGGGAGAAATACCTTGGCTCTCCAAGGGATTTGGAAAGAAATTTCTGCCCATAAAATTTGAAGTGAAGGATTTAGTAGATTGGACTTTTCATAGCTCTGAGCCCACTCCTTGGAAGGAACAAGTGATTTCACTTTCCTGTGGCCCAGTTCCCCTGTACAGAACGAGGACAAACTCAGCTCCTTGGACACAAGGTAAGTCTGCCTTGTTGGTTTAGGCTGTAAATTCTCAGGTGCTCTGTGCACAAATGCATCCAGCCCACAGCCCCTGGCCCTGCTGTCTCTGCTCTCATCTTCCTCTTGTAAGATGAAGAATGATACATCCTGGTGTGTCAGGATGTTTGGAGTTTAAATCCCATTTGTCTTGGTAAACATATGTTTGGAGTCTAAATCCCATTTGACTTGGTAAATAGATGCTCCAAACAGGGTTTTGTTCTCAGGTGCACCCAGTGGCTGTGTGCTGTGTCATTCCTGGCACTGTTTTCTTTGGGGTATTGATTCCAGCCTGATTACAGCAGGAAAACTGGAGCATAGCAGGGCTGGCCATGGCCTGGAGTTTTCTATCTGAGATACAGTTCTCTGCATTTTCTGTGGTATCAAGAATCTTGTTCCCCCACCTGTATTTCATTCATGTGTTTGTTCTGTAGGGCTGCAGGCAGGGCAGCAGGGGAAGCAGAGGAACCTGCCCAGGGAGCATCTCTCAGCTGTGCCCTGTGGTCCCTCCCTGGTGCTGATGCTGCTCATCTGACCTTCCCAGCCCTCTCACCCACTTTGGTCTCTCCTACCTTAACAAAGCAGAGTTTTTGCCAGACTGCTACAACATATCTCTCAAAGGGCTGTTTGTTTGCTTATAAAAGAAAAATAAACTGTAATTTTGATAACAGGTTATAAAATCATTCCTTAAATAGAAACGTTTATTCTTATCCTATCAGTAGATGTGTCTGGCTAAGAGATTTGGAATCAGTCGATTGATTCATATTATGGGTAAATTTTATCACTTCTGGAGCAGGGAAGAAAGTAATTTCCATTTCTTTTTTAGCACACTGTGAGCCAATTTGCTTTGAGGTTGATCTATAGGCTAAATTGTGGGGAGTCATGCTGCAGACTGTTTTGATGGAGAAGTGTGTGTGGGGAGAGTTAAAATGCTTATCCAAATGTTTAAACTCCTTATTCTCTCATACCCTCAGTGCTGCATCTGACACCTCTCTATTTAATCAGTTCTCAGTGTCTCTCGTGCCCAATTTTCATTGCCTATCAAGTCATCAGAAATGGTTTAAACATCATCTGATTATGGCTCTCCTTCCCAACGTCTTTATAAAACAGGTGCCCAGATCACAGAATCACAGAAAGGCCTGGGAAGGGACCTTAAACTCATCCCACCCCACCCCTGCCATGGCAGGGACACCTCCCGCTGTCCCAATGTCCAGCCTGGCCTTGGGCACTGCCAGGGATCCAGGGGCAGCCACAGCTGCTCTGGGCACCCTGTGCCAGGGCCTGCCCACCCTGCCAGGGAACAATTCCTAATTCCCAAGATCCCATCCAGCCCTGCCCTCTGGCACTGGGAGCCATTCCCTGGGTCCTGTCCCTCCAGCCCTTGCCAATTGTCTCTCTCCATCTTTCCTGCAGCTCCTTCAGGCCCTGCAAAGCCACACTGAGCTCACCCCAAAGCTTCTCCTGCCCAGGTGAACAATCCCAGCTGTGCCAGCCTTTCCTCCCAGCAGAGCTGCTCCATCCTCTGCCCATCCTGGAGCCTCCTCTGGGCTCTCTCCAGCAGGTTGACAGATGTTTATGCAGATGTTTGTGTGACAGTGCTGTAGTTTGGACACTGGGCATTGCTGCTGTGTGGATGTTTTGAAGTGCAGTGTAGACCTTTCACATCAAATTGAGATATTCAGTACTAAGAGTTAGCTTTGCTTTTTAATCATCTTCTTTGAAAACCACTGTTTTCATTTTTGAAAGTGGCCTGCATGCCAGGCCTTTGTTTTAGTATGTGAATTTTCCCCCAGGTGCAGTGGGATACAGGATTTCACTAAATTAACCTAACAGAGATAGCCCCTATTTACAGGAGCCTTCCCAGCACCCCCTCTCCTGACCCCTGCTGTCTGAAATTGCTCCTTCCATAACAAGGGCTTTTCAGAGACTGTTTTCATTTCAGTTAGATGTCTTTGCTGATCATGTCAATTTTTGTTTAAAATGGTCCAAATGTGCTGTTTGCAAGGCAACCACTTTGCTTATATGTCTTAAGTTCAAGTGAAAATATCAAGGTAGTAAGACTTAATAACTGATCCTTTAGGGGAAAAAAATAGCACCCAAAATTAAAAAGCTCATAGAATTCCATTCAGCTGTTTTTTTTCCCTACCATTTTAAATTAATTACACTGCAACCCTCTTTTCTGGGGGAAGGAAGAAAAAGAGTTGGATAGGGAAAAATTAAAATATTAATCAAGGGAACAGAATTAATGACAAAAAATGTAATCAAAGTATATGTAAGATGAGAGCAGGATAAAACGACAACATACAGCTGAGGAAAACCAGCTGATTTTAAAACAGTTAAAAAAAAAAGATAAAGCTGTATGTACATTGCAGTTGTTTTATGTTTGTGCATCTGCACAAAGCTTTAATTACAAAAAAAAAAAAAAAGAATTGTACACAACTGTCCTGGTCTAGCTCTTGTAGCATTCCTGAGCTTCACTGGATGCAATGCAAAGTGTGTGTGGGGCAGATCCCAAAGAGGGAAGCAGGACAGTTTGCAGTTTGCAGGTGAGTGAGACATCACAAACCTGCTTGCAATCAGCTGGGGCAGGGGAGCAGAGAATCTGAGCAATGCCTCTCACTGAATCCCTGTGAATAAAACAGCAATCCCTTGATTCTGTAATAACCAAATTGCAGCCCCACTGCTGGATTTTCCTTTTCTGTGTGCTCCTGAGGGATGCAGTGTGCCAGCTGCCCTCATCTCCCAGGGGTATTTCTCTGGAAAGAAATGCAATGTGCTACTGTTCAAATGCTTGCTTGGGTGCTGGGATAACAAAGACACCTCACCAACAAAGGAAGTTGAACCTTTTCATCAATTGCATGTAAAATTCAGAAATAGAAGAGAATAGCCATTTCAGAAATGGCTCTCACACCATGTAACTGCTTCTTTGTATGTCTAAATCATTACAGTGCAGTCTGTGAATATCTATCTGAATATCTAACTTATTTGCAATTCATTTTTTTATTTTGTCAGTATTTCAGAACTAAATCCAGGAACAGTTCCTTTATTTCAGCATACTAGCAAGTGTTCATACCAATTATAATAAATATTCTGAAAACCAATTTAGAAAAATAATTATTAAAGCCATTGTCCCTTATTCAAACAAAGAAGTAAACTCTTTTGAATGTCGTAAGCATAGACTTGTAAATGTTCCTCGAGCACCAGATTTTAATGTTGATGTCCTTCTTACCAACTCATCAAATGGACTGAGTCAGTCCTTGTGGTTTTGCTGCCATTTCATTTATTACAAGGGATCAATATTCTTTCCAGTATAATTTGGTAATATACAAATGAGTATCACAAGGTATGTATTTTGCATGGTAAACAATTATGGAAACCAAAAATATTCTCTGTGCCTCTGTTCTAAAATTTTATACTCCTTATAATTCAGTACATGAACCTTTTAATACAGTGTCAACAAATTGCTTATGAGCCCCTTGAAAGCCAGTCCAGTTTAATAATATTAGATGACAAGAACTTTCATAAAAATTAACTTCAGTATCTTTCCTCATTAGTGAAGGCATGCCAGACATAAAGAACCCTGTAATTGCTCTGCAGGAATACTTTATATTTGTTTTTAATCAAGACATTTTAAAAATTAGTTCCTTTTGAAGGTTTGCTGGTGGCAGTTATTGAATAGCTATTTAAGCCAGTTTTGTTATATTTCCTCCATTTAGTTGGGTAATTCACCAAACTGTGGAGACACTTCACAGTGTTCAGGGATTTGCAATTTAAGTAATCTTTTTATTTGGGACATTTCAGACTTACTGCAAGCTCTTTGATCATCTGGATTTTGTTAGTGATAGTTTTACCACAGATGCTTTCATGTCTGAAAGAAAAGGTTTGAAAGAAAAAGACCTTCATAGTCACTTATTCATTCCTTTCCTCTACCCAGGTGCACCCATGTTACCCATGGAGGAGACCCCAGTGTTGCTTTCTTTTAAAATGCTATGAATAATTTACTTACCATAACAACTACATTTAAAGAATTCTATCAGTAAATAGGTTTTTTAATTTCACAGGAGATTGAAACAAATATAGATGCATGGTTTTGGAAATCTGCATGCCTTTGGAAGTTTCAGATTTTGTCCTGGGAGATGAATTTTCCTTGGTGGCTGCTCGTTGCCTGAACTCTCTTTTATCAACTCCTCTCTATCCTTTTCTTCTGACACAGTTTTGCAGCTTGCCACATCCTATCACGATGATACCAAATCATTATCTTGCCACCAAAACCCTTTTCTCGGGTAATATTTATGTCAAATTTCTTTTTTCTCTGAATTCTCTTTCTCTTCTCTTGGTGTTGTCAGGGAGCTTCTTTGTCAGAGAGGCTCCAGGCTAAGGTGCCATGGGGAAGGAGTGAGAGCTGCAGGGTGTGGGCAATGGGGAGAAAGAGAGTGTGAGAGAATGGAGAATCTCAACACTTCCAATAAAAAATCTGCTTTTTGTACCATTGAGCTTCATTCTCCAGAGAAATGAAAATCCTTTGTTGTTTTGGCTAAGTTTAAAAACTCAATTCTCTTTATGAAATATGCTTATGGTTCTTTGTGGTGGGTTTTTTTCATTTGTTTGTATGTTTTTTTGGGTAGTATTTTGGTTTTTTTGTGGTTTTTGGTATGTTTGTTTGTTTGAGGGTTTTGTTTTGTTTTGTTTTGTTTTCCTGGAAAATGCAAATGCTTCCATCAGTCAAAAATGCAGCCCAACAGATCTTTTGGTCACTGCTGTCTCTGGTCTTCTGAGTGATTCACTGCTTCCTCTCTCCTCCTTGAATTATTGACTTAGTACCTAACATACATCCCTTCAAATGCAAATTTCTATATGCACAATTTTTATCTATATAATAATGAAAAGAAATCTTACATTTTTGGGGTCTACTCCATTTAATCTCTTTTATTTCTAATCCCTCCTGGTCCAGTCTTTATGACATAATTTATAACACTTTCGTACTTTTGAATTGAGTACTTTTGCAGTTGACCCAACAGAGATAAGTATCACCCTATAGGTACCCAAGCAGGCATGAATTTTCATGACCCCTTTCATATTCATGACCCCTTCTGCTATATTGACAGGGGTTGCCTTTCCAAAGTGAAACTGTGATTCAATTTCTAAAACAAAGTACCTGCTCTTTAAACTGATTTAAGAAAAATGAGACAATAAGAAAGGAATTAAATTAGTGGACCTTGCTCTTCTATACTAGAATTAACTCCTTCCTTTTTTGCCTAAGTCCAAGGTGACGGGAAGTGAGGAGGAACCTGCATTACAATTTGTGATTTTTAACTGACAGACAAGGGGCTTGTAAGGATTTAATGGAATATATTCATGTATTGTGTTTTCTGTCACAGTGAATTGTGTATCATACTCTTGAATGGATTTTAAAATGTAGTATGCTAGAAGGGAAGTCAGGTTGTTGATAAATAGGAATGACATAATGTGCTAAAAATTAAAACTACAGAGTAATATATAGAAAGCTGAATACACACATCTAAGTGAATTTATAGACTGGTTTTTTTTGTTTTTCCTTCAGGAATAGGACAGAAATCTCTACCATTATCTCAAAAGATGGGTGAAGAGAAGACTGGGCTTTTTTCCTTCCACATAAATGACTTTCATTAATACTATCCATGTCAAAATTCATCAGCAGCAGTTGTCTAGCCAGGTAGCAGAGGGAGCAGTTCATTCATTCTAAGAACCACTCCTACAGTTAGGGGACATATAAGACATTCTCTAGTTCCTTTTATATTATTTGCTAAAAAAACCATTTTTTTTTTCTTATTTATAGGTACTGTTATGAGGAAAATGAAGGACCTACTAGGTGTGCTGGATGACGTCTAACTCTTGACCAGACTCTTGGGCAGTTGCAAATTCTCCTGTGATGGTTGTGGTTTCACGTCTTGTGGACAATGTGTGGGCTCAGACACCATGATGTGTCACCCCCGTGCTGTGGGGGAATGCAGGGAGCACAGCCCTCAGTGCATCTACCAGCAGTCATTATTCAGGGAGGTGTTTCCTGGGCAGTTCAAATACTGTCAAACACTCACTCCCCTCTACCAAAAAATAAAACTTGTCTCTTGAATTTAGTTCTGCCATACTATGAAAACCAAAATCCAAATAATGCATGGAGCCCAAAGGACTTGCCTGTTTTTGTGGAAGTTGCTCAGATCCAGTGATGACAGGGAAATGTAAGAGTGAGTAAAGGGATGCCTGTATAACAGACATAATTGAAATGAAAATGGAGAACAAAGGAACCATTCCTTGGATTTGAATATCTGTACTGTTTTAAGAGCTGATTGTAATGTTCATGCTGTCAGTGTGTTTCTTGGTGTGCTGGTTTCACCTGGGAAGAACAGACTCAGAGAGAAGTTATCTCTATGAGAACTTCCTCTGTGGGTTGATGGCACCAATTGGAGGCTGGTTTGGTTATTGACAGCCTGAAGAACCAATTGGAGAAAGTTAGTTCGCTCCGTGAACACACATTTTGAAGGAGGTAAGCCGGAAAAGTGGTCTCTTTCTTTTGCGGCAGCAGTGCAGGTAACAACGGCCCGGCCTGGCTCCACTGCAGGCCTGCGGGCCTGGGGGTGGGGGCAGGCCCGGGCCGGGCCCCTGTCCGGGGAGCTGGCATGGCCCGGCAGGGA
>VZTT01076021.1:36295-50451 GCA_013400855.1 Buphagus erythrorhynchus
AGCACAGCTTTGGGAAAGCTGTGAAAATGGGAGGAGCCTCATGATTTGTATGTTCTTTTCCCTGAGCGGATGCGAATTGTGAGAAGTGAAGCCACAAGAGAACTGCTTTTTTCCCTCCTTGTGGAGAAGTCCCTATGGCCTGACAAGAGGAAACTTCTCTCTCTGAAGTGAACTGAAAAGGATTATTTAAGTTGGGAACTGACTGAAGTAGTTTTTTGTATGTTTGTCTTGTTGTTATGAAGGTTGGGAGAGGAGGGAGTGGTCTGGAGATCTTATTCTGAATTTGCTTTCCTTTCTCTTTCTTTGTGTAGTTAATAAAGTTTTTTATACCCTTTTAAGTTTTAGGCCTGCCTTGCTCTTTTGCTTCTGGTTCTGTCTCACAACAGAAGGTGAGTGTATTTAAATTGGCAAGTCAGAACTATAACACTTGGGAAAAAGGCAAGGAATGCAGGAAGGAACACCAGGAGAAAGACTTTCAGTGGGATGTACATGTGTGGTAGGAATCACAGCTGGTCTGTGAGCCAGAGAGGGTTAATGAATAAGGGTTATTTCTGAAAGATATTCTATCAAGGCCATTGGCCTGGAGACCTAGAAGAGAAGAAGGAGATAAGTGGGAAAGAAAACCTGCAGCTGGCAAAAGTATATTTAGAAAAGTCTTGGGAAAAAAAGAGGCATAGATGTTTTACACCAATGAACGTTGTGTTGATTTATTGTAACCAATGAACAAAGTGTAAACTGTGTAGAGGGTATAAAAGACAGCATGCTGTTGTAATAAACGGGATATTAGCCTTCTGAAATGTAGTGTGTCTATTTGTATGTCGCCCCTGCCTCAACAGTGACATACATGTGCACCTCTCCTGCTGCTCTGGCATTGCTTTCATGCTCAGCAGTCCCACAGAGTTCCATGGAATTCGGAGAGCTCCATTATGAAGCTGAAATCAGGAAATTAGTAGATTGATCAAAGTATGTGTTGAAGCCTGGGAGATGTGAATCGCTTCAGGAAAATTTGGGCTAGTTTCTTGAGCTCAGATATATTGGACTCCACTGTGACTCCAAGTGTGGAAAATAATGCTCAAAACCTAAATCTGAACTCAGGGTCCTGCAAGGCAGAAATTTTCCCAAAGTGCTGAGCCTTTAGGATATAACTGGAGCATTCAAACACGAGCAGCTTGGAAGATAGTTTGATTTTAAAGAACATAAATAAGGGTTAAGGTACATAGATTTCCTGTCTCTAAAATGGGATTCTCAAGTGGCTTTATGAAGCTAAGAATATGTATAGGAAATCTCTTTTATCATAAGCATATTTCCCTTATGGCACATTTCCTGTATGATCCCTAGAAACAGTTCTATTTTTAGGTGTGTTATTTAAAATGTCTTACTGATGGCACATCTAAGCATTGCTAAAAACCTCTCAAGTGCTTTAATAGGAATGATTTTAAAGCATTTGTCTGGCGTAGTTGCAGCTAGAAATAACTGAAATAAGAAGCCATTAGGAAGCTAGTCACACTTCCTTAAAATTGATACTAAGCTGTTCATAACACATTCTGAACAAAATAACATTTTTTATTTGTTCATTATAGATTGTGCCTTAAGGAGAATGGATTTTATTGCAGTAAACTAAAATAGTTATGCACATAGTGCATGATAAAACAAGGAGGAAGTAGAAAAATTTTAAAGACCTATACACTACAGAGTGTGAAACACTGTTCAAGTAATGAGACTGGCTGGTTGATGTCCACAAGAAAATCTGAGTGGGAACCTGTAGCTACAAATGTCTTGGTGACATCTCAGAGCAATGGAAGTACTGGATTACAAGAAAATTAATATTTGACATGCATTTCGTAGCTACCTTCTATAGTTGCCTTTCAATTCTCACCTCTCTAATGCTTGTTATCAGCAGTAATGCAGACACGGCTGCTCGGTGCTGACAAGCCCCCGAACACAGGGTGCATGTCTGTGAAGGCTGGATACACAAAAAAAGACAAGCAGCGGCTTTTTCTGATGTCTCAGTGTCATTGCAGCGACAATATGACACCATTGTGTACTGCAAGTGCTGTGAAGATTTTAAAACTCAAATGCAGAATTATCAGAGTGCCTTACTGAATTCTGTGGGCAGGTGCTGCTGCCCTAATAGCTCCTCCAGTAATCTGAGTGTTCAGGTGCTCTTTTCTTCCCCTTGCCTGCTTAGCCTCCACATCTTCCTGTCCTGCCTTTGTGCAAGTAGGAGATTGCTCAGCCCATGGCACAGACCTCTCTCCTCATCCTTCTTACTAACCTTTAGTGACTCATCACTTACTTTTGCATGGTCATAGGATTACAACATACTGACTTTAGAGAAGCACCCCAATAATTTTATATTTTAGCCAGTACAGGAATGTAAGACTCTGCTGGCCAAATTAACTCTGTGGACTGTGGAACCCTGCTGGTGGTAGGGAAGGCTGTGCTGTTGGAGTCTCCTCCTGAGGAGTTGGACACTTTAAGGTCAGTGACTGATCCTGAAGGTGTTCCCAGAAAGTGAACAACATGGCACAGACCATTTATAGAGCAAAGAACTTTTGTTGTTAGCTCATCCTCCCAAGTGGTAAAACACGCTACATGAAGTAGTGCTGGCTCTGCATAATTACTTACAGGATTAGCTAATTACTGCTCTATTCTTTGCCAGGTAATGGAGTGACAAAATGCAAAGCCCCAGACTGTGCTGTTTCTTGCTTGTTTCCTCAGTCTCCAAAGGACTCTCACATTTAGCTATCATACAGGTGTGCCCCAAAACTGTCCTTCAAAGTTTATAATGTGGACAGTTGTGTTTGAGGCAATTACAAAGTGGTAGGGTTTTCCCTAATTTCCTTCCCAGGCTCAGAGGTTACACTTTCCTTTGATAAAGCATTTATCAAGTTTTTGGCTTCCTTTCAAATGCACCATCCATTCAGACCCAGAGTAGGTGGTGACAGCCACTCATACCACACTCATAGTACTTTTATTATGTGGAACATGGTGCAGCAACCATCCTGCTGTTTCTCTGCTCTAATAAATGAGGAACCTGTGGGTAAATTACAGGTTGTGGTGCATGATCATGGACATTGGACATGGCTGCACTGCAGTTGTCCTAGCAACAGCCACAGCCCACAAGCTAAAGAACAGCTTCTTAACTCACAGGCAGATAAAGAGACATTGATGCTTTGTCTCCACGTGGAAAAAATACATGCACATTGTAATAAGTGTTCTTCTCCCCATTAGAATTAATTTATAAGGAATGCTGGTGATAAATATACATTTTCTCTGTTACGTGACCAGCTTGCATCCTCATGAATTATGGGACACTGTAACCAAGAGGGCATGTGCACAGTAAACCTGCAAAAAGCAAAATGCCCTTATGCTACCTGACTGAACAGAAATGTACTCTGTACATATCAAAAACATCCTGCCAGAGCCCTGCTGAATTGCCCCAGAGAGGGCTTGTCAGGATTGGACTCATTCACAGATGGCTGGTCCAAAGGGAAGACCCCCTAACTGTTTCTGGCTTTGGATCAGAGCTGTGTGGTTAAAATGAGCTTTTAGAAGCCATTCTGTATGAGTGAGACCCAGTGAAATGAAATAATTGATATAGGCACTGAAAGTTGAATTATTCCATTGCTTTCCTAATGCATGTTTTTAAATACATTGATTGTTTAAGGCTGACAGAATGAATTGGACTTGGAGCCGTGTCACTGTGCCTGCTACAGCTTTGTGACACAGCAAAGTCTGTTTGCTGTGCTTTTATCCTGTGCTGAAAGGACAGTGATTACTCTATCATGACAGGATAATTTTCAAAGATTTTACTGGGGATTATTAGTTTTACTGCTCTAATAAACATATAATTAAACAACGCGTCTGTATTATTGGATCCTAGTCTGCTTTGTACACAATGGATTTACAGCATATCAGTAAATATTGGAATTGTGATGCAGTAATTAAGATTTACATAAACCTTTTCTGGGAGGAGAATGAGAGATTTTTACTGTGAGACTCAGCTGAAGTGGTTGGAAAGTACCTGTTTTGTTCAAGTGTAGCAATATATGGAAGGTATAGTTTTGTTCAAGATTTCAGCCTTAAATACAGCACAGTCTGCACTTTGAGGGATGGAAGTTCTTCTCCAAGTCAAGGCAGCACTCCCTGACATAATCCAAGGTAAATGAACATCTAATCTTCAACATAAGAGATAACCTTGGAGCAGGAAAACATAGTTGGGAGCTCTCTTTCTGTACCTGGCTGTTACTGCTTTACTCATTTTGACATGCCCTGTATTGCCAAGTGCTTTCCACCAAAGGACTGGAGCCGAGGTGCTCAAATCTGACATTTGATTAAAAACACAGCATCCTTTATTTGAAGTGGTGGGCTTTTTTCATGGAGAATAAAAAGATCCAAAAAGATATTAAATTGTCAATCAAACAGATAGGAGTTTGGAATCCATACTTTATGAAGTAGAGCAGACTTCAGGCTGCTCAGGGAACTACTGAGTTAAATCCCCAGGGAAAATGCTGTGGCAGGTGCTGGGTCCATCAGTGCTGTCACTTTTTAAACATCATCTCCTAAAGGCACTGGAGCAGCAATTCCCAAATATCAGAGGTCAAGCAGGTGGGGCAGAAGAGTGGCTTGGCTGATCAGGAATCTCCTCTTGGAAATTAAGCAAAAGAGGAAGGTATACACCCAGTGGAAGCAAGTTCAGGTGCCATGGGAAGAATACAGAGATGTTGCTCACCACTGTGGGGAGAAAAATCTTTGCAGCCAAAGCTCAGTTGGACTTGAAGTTGATAGAAATGTGGGAGACGATAAAAAGGAGTTTTTTCAACTATATTAATGGCAAAAGGAAGTGCAGAAATAACACTGTCTTGTTCCAGGATGAGGATGGTCGCCTCCCAGACAGGGACAGGGAGAAGGTAGAAGTGTTTATTGTGTTCTTTGCCTCTGCCTTCAACACGGATCAGGCACCAAGGGGGCTCAGTGCCCTGAGCTGGAGGACCATGACTGTGACAATGATCAACTCCCAGCTGACCCTTAAGTTGTGTGAGATCTACTGCTCCAGCTGGATCCCTGCAAATCTACAGGGCCTGATGGGATCCATCCAAGAATCGTCAGATAGCTGCTGATGTCATTGCAAAACCTTTCTTGATGATTTTTGAGCAGTCTTGGGAATCTGGGGAGGTCCCAGCTGACTGGAAGCTGGTGAATGGTATCCTGATTTTCAAGAAGGGCAAGAAGGAGGACCCCAGAGACTACAGGATTGTCAGTGTCACTTCAGAGCCCGGTAAAATCATGGGAAAGATTATTCTGGGATGTGTTGAGGGTCTGCCAGGACCACGCAGTCATCAGTCACACCCAGCACAGCTTCAGGAGGGGAAAGCCCTGCCTGTCAAACCTGATCCCCTGCAGCAGGGTAACCCACCTGGCTGAGCAAGGGAACTTCTTGGACTTCAGCAAAGATTTGGGACCATCTCTCCCAGGATCCTTCTAGACAAAATGCCCAGCATTCAGCTGGATAAACACATCGTGGGATGGGTGAGCAGCTGGCTCACAGGTCAGGCACAAAGGGGGACAGTGACTGGGGTGACATCAGACTGGGGCCCTGTCACCAGCTGGGCTCTGCAGGGCTCCATCCTCAGCCCTGTGCTTCCAACATCTTCATTAATGATTTGGAGCCAGGACTCAAAGGAACACTAAGGAAGTTTGCTGATGACACTCAATGAGGAGGAGCTGTTGACTCCTTTGAGGGCAGAGAGGCTCTGCAAGGAGAGCCAGACAAGTGAGAGAGAGGAACAATCCCCAACCATGTGAAGTTTCCCACAGGCAAGTGCTGGATTCTGCACCTGGGACAGGGCACCCCTGGCTGTGTGGGTGCACTGGGCAAGGAGAGGCTGCAGGAAGGGACCTGGGGCTCCTGGTCAGTGGCCACTGGGATCTGAGCCAGCAGTGCCCTGGAGCCAGGAGGGACATCCCTGTCCTGGGGCATCAGGCCCTGCACTGCCAGCCCAGCCAGGAAGGGAATTGTTCTGCTCTGCTCTGGGCTGGGGCAGCCTCACCTCCCAAAACTGGGGCAGTTTGGGGCACCACAGCATAAAAAAGACATGGAGCCACTGGAGAGTGCCCAAAGGAGGCCATGAGGATGGGGAAGGGTCTGGAGGGGAAGCCCTCAGTGAGGAGCAGCTGAGGGCACTTGGTGTGCTCAGCCTGGAGAAGAGACTGAGGTCACACCTCATTGGGGTCTTCAACATTGTCACAAAGTATTTCTTTGATTTTAGGATTTCTCTGATTTCTTCACTCTCCTGACCAGGGACAGGACCTCAGGAAACAGCTGGAGCTGTCCCAGGGGAGGTTTAGGTTGGAGCTCAGAAAAAAGTTCTTCCCCCAGAGGGTGCTGGGGCACTGAACAGGCTCCCCAGGGAATGGACACAGCCCCAAGGTTGCCAGAGTTTGGCACCGCTCACAGGCACAGGATGGGATTGTTGGGGTGTCTGTGCAGGGCCAGGAGTGGGACTGCATGGCTCTGATGGGTCCCTCCCAACTCAGCATATTCTGTGACTCTGTGAATGTTGTGTGAAACATAGAAAATGCAGCTCTTGACAGATCTAACATGACCAGGCTTGTTTGTTTGAAGTGCTAATCAGCCTGGCACAGTCAGTTCCCTTAGCTGGGGAGAACACCTACGTGGTCCACTGGGTATGTGCATGCTGCAGTGTTGTTTAGATTAGGTGATTATTTAACATTACATCTCATAAACTTTTCTGGAGAAAGGTTAGAAGAATGTGTGAAAAACGAGGTTCACTTTCTTGGTAGATTTTGAAAGGTTTAATAAAATACAATGAGAATCAAACAATAAAGCAAAAGGTTCTATTGGCTGGGTGCTCAGCATTCAGCCAAGAGCAGCCCTGCTGTTTTGGAGACAGCCCTTAAATTCATCAGCCCCTTGCATATTCATAGACCTATCATGCATTTTCAAACTTTGCTATAAACTATTTCCCATATTTTACATGGCCACTCCTTGAGTCCACCTTTTTAGAGCATGTGTGATTTTTGGCTGTGGTTTTAATTTATTTTTCTTATCAGTCTTAATTTGGGCTGTGGTCTTCAATTTCCACAGACAGTCAGTGCTGGTAGCTGGTGTCTCAGTAGCAGGTGTCTTCACTGGGTGTTATCCAACCAAGGCAGTTCACTTACTACAAAGACATTTTATCAGCCTGTGTTACTCCTAAAGAAAACTCTATCTTAAAAACCATTTCAACACCACACATATGGTATCCACGCTAATATTTGTGAAAAGCCAATCCCATAATATGTATTTATAACAAATGGGTGCCATCAATATAAAATGATGAAGACAGCCTTTATTAGGGCATTGTTATCATGTGGCTGTAATGATTCTCCCTTTGAGGCTACTTGGGGGGAATGGCTGAACTCCAAAGTACTTTGCAGTGAGAAGATTCAGAAGTGCCACACTGATTCTCACAGGGAGCAGCCCCTGTGAGGCTGAAGGACACTGAGTAAGATGGGAGTAGGGCAGAGGGAAGAGTCAGTTTTTTATCTGCAGTCACAGCACTGATAGCAGCAGCTGCAGTGTCTGTACTCACCAAGCCTCTCACCCTGCTGTGTCACTGCACACATGGGCCACACATTTATTTTGAAAACAAGCTGGCTTATGTGGAGAAAAGACTTATACAAATGTATAGGGTCCATATGTGTTTTCCTGCCTCTCATACCTGTTGAACCCAGTAGTCAGGATCAGACAAAAGGAGCAGGAGGGATCTCAGCAAGAATTACACTCTTAGCAGCTTTGATGGAGTTGGCACCTGGGTAAGAAAGCCCAGCAAATGCCTCTGCTCAGGGAAGGGGACACAGTGAGCTCTCATGCCAGATAGTGTGCAAGAATTTGCAAGACAAAATGACTTTAAGAATGTCCCAACTGCTAGAAAAGCTTCAGCCTGACCAGCTCAGGTTTTTTGTCAATGAAAACACACAAATCTATAGGAAACAAGGGTTTCATTAATGCTGCTGCTCACAAAACTGCCCCTGTTACCTAAGGCTGAACAGACTGAAGGACAGAGAGGAAATTGTGTATTCAAGGAAATGATATTGCTTTAATTAAAATATTACCTTTGGAGATTTTTGTTTTTAATAAGATATAAACACCAGGGATCTTTGAATTTACCTTTGGAATCAAATGATCTCCAGAAAGAGATCTTTCTTTTTCTTTCCCTATAAGCAAGCTCTTAACTGTTTTCTCAATGATCCCTTAGTGCTGTTCATGGGAGTGAAACCACAACTATTTGACAGGTTTTCCAGAATCAAGAATCTAAAATTAGATTTTGAATTGATGGCTGCTAATTGTTGTGTACAATTTACTTTGATGACAGATATGTATGCTCTCATTTCTGAGGTACCACCTCTCACTGATAATGGGTTCAGTATCACACCTGTGAAACAGAAATTATTCTGGTAGGAGGAAAATGAGACTTAGAGTAAATACTAGGGAACATTAGACAGCACTTAGATATAATTTTGATTTCTGGATTGTGCTGCAGAAACATCTACCCAACCAACTAGGCTTTTTCCTAAAGTAATTTCTGTTTTCTGTCAAACATTAATATCAGCATTATAAGATAATTAAATTCTTATTTTGGTCAAATTAAGGTGCTTCAAATTTTTTTATGGGTAGTGCTTTGCAAAATCCACAGAACAAATTATGTAAGTACTGTATTATGCTAAAGATGTGAGGTTTATACTAACTATACTATAGATTCAGTCCTTGAAGTTTTGCCATAGTTCCTTCTATAATACTGCTCTCCTGGGAAATTGAATCATTTGGCACCTGATTGCACTAATTACCACTGAACTTTAGATTCTTTAATACAGTGAAAATTCAAATATTTAACATGCTCTGATATTTACAGGATGAAAAGGTGGAATTTACACAGAAATGTGATATCCAATTTCTTTTTATAATAATGCCAATAACTTAGAGTTAACCCTTATTAATATTTAGTGCAGCAATAAATGTAAGCAGCTGTCACTGGAATGTTATGATTATGATCAATAATACCTTGGCCCTAGGTGAATTTTTGTGCTCCTGTTCATTCTTTGTGTAACTTGACATGGGAGGGAAGGGAGCACTAATGAACCAGTTTATAAATATCCAAAATGCTTACCTGCTTCAGGGGTTGTGAAAGGGAGCTGTAGTGTCTGTAATGTCTAAATATAGGCAACATTTTCCAACCCTATCAATAGTATAGAGAACTACAATCTACTTCTTAATTCCTAATAAGAATGAAAGAAATGCTTCTGATGGCATGCAAAACTCTGAACTTCCTAATCAGTGTGGTATTTTCAAGCATAGAGTTTATGTAGGAAACACATGAGATGTGTTTACACCAAGCCATTTGTTACTCAGCTGCCATCTCCTTTACAAATTTACTTTTTGATGTTTGGATGGGAAGTGTTATTTTGCTTTATGAGCCTCATTTAGGAGACAGTATTCTAGCAGAGGCCAAAGCAGACACTTGGTGTCAGGGGGAAAAACAGAGAGGAATTTGGGTTCCTCGATCTGGAACACAGAGAGAGACATTCCCAAGTGTCTGACCTGTGACCAGGAATTAAGGTAAAATTCTTCTGACCAATTTTAGTTATTTTGTCAACAAAATAGTTTTTTATTCACTTTTCTGAATGTTCCAGGTCTCTTAATTCTCCCTAAAAGACATATAAATACTTTTGTCTATGATGAGCACATCTTTGGATATCAATTCTTTCTCCAGCACACATAAACACCAACTTTTGAGTTCTTTATGAAGTCACTAAGTATGTTACTAGGGATGATATCTATCTTAGTGATTTTCTTTAATCATCTGGATTAGCTATTTGCAGGAGGCTTCACTCTTAGAGTTTTTTCCAAACTTTACCTCCATTTGTACTTGGCATTTTTCTTGTCTTATTAAATCACTGGAATGGCCCCAGATCTTTTCTGTATATTATATGACTCCTTTCAGTGGGTCACTATTTGCTTACAAAACAGCCTCAGTAATTTGTGAAGATTTGTTTGTCATATAAACCCAAACTTGTCTTTTCCCAGAGTTGCTGCCATCAGCAGTACCTCTAGGTAAAACCATGAAAACTTGATTTTTTTCACCATAAAAAATTACTTGGATTTTATACTAGTATCCTTTTTTCAAAGACATACCTCTTTGAAGCTAATTCAGGTATTTGCATATGTAATAGCTGACCCATTCTAATGACCCAAGAATTTCAGATGAGTGCTTCATTTGAAAATTTGCCAGACCCTGGAAATTCAGAGGGAGGGTTCCTCAGTCTGTGCCCCACTGCCATTCTACATCCTCTTTTGCACTGGTTATGTGAGTGGTGCTTGACCAGTCCAAAGTGGCCTGACTGTGCAGTGCCCACTCTGCCTGCTGTCCCTGCAGCCTCAGTGGGGACAGTCACCCTTAGAGAACTTCAGTTCCCTGCCTCCAGACAAAGACAAGGGCTCTTTTTCACCTCAGAGAGCTAAAGAGGGTGTCTTGCAGGTTGCCAGGAACTTGGTCATTGTGCTGCAGTCATGAGGATCAGACAGGAACAGAACTTTTATAGAAGGAATTAGAGAAAAAAATTCTCTTGGGGGAATTTGTGGGAATATGATCTAAATGTATCCTGGTTACTGATGCCTTCTGTCTCCCTGAGCAAACAATGCTGGCAATCCAAATTAAAGCTGGTGACAAGGTGACATCAATCCTTAGCTCAAAACCCACGACCCCAAGTGAGAACCTGCTACAACACTTGTGCATGGGAGGAGGAGGGCTGGACAGCACTCCAGATTCTGAGTACAGCTCAATCTGACCTTACACTGGAGAAAGGTCCTTTCCCTGGGTATGAGTTGAATAAGTATATATTTATTTCAACATCCCAGACACATGTAAGTAATTGCTATTGTGGCATAGATGCTGCAGACATAGTGCTGCTTCTGCAATAAATCTTCAAGAGAAAAGTCAACAGAAAACTGATGGGATTTAATGAGTGAGCTCTGCCAGATAGACTGTGCAACTGTTTGTCTACTGTGCACACACAGTCTTACCCCAATCACTTCTTCACCAAAAATGTTCATAAATATGCTCTTCCCACATTCCAAATAATACTGTGCATTCACATTAAGACTAAGGAAATCAGGCATTAAAAGCTCTTCAGTTGCCAAGAGCAGTTTCGTTGTTCTTTTCAAAAAATCAATTTCTTAAGAAATATTTGTGTTATTTCACAGCAAAAAAAAAAAAGAATTAGTTGAACAGCTAATCAAAAGTGTCCTGCATTAGACTGTGCAGTGGTGAGGCTTTAGGTGAGCCAGGGAACCACGAGGTGCTGGCACTCTCACCAGTGGTAGCACCACCATGCTTTCTACTCTTGCTTAATCTGGAATTTTTGCAGGACTTCTTTTTTTAGCACTAATGATAAGGAGCAAAATGCTAGATCACAGGTATTTTAAAATGTATATAAGGTTCCAATTCAGCATTTAATCATGGTAACTATGCATTACTGACTTCCTGCTGTCTCCTGACAAACTGGAGCATCTGCCTATAGTTACTCATGTATTTGATGCTCTGTCACTTTGTTCTCCTTTGGTTTCCCTAAGCTAGATTAATTGGATGGTTCTGAAGCATTTGGGGAGTATTTTGGCTTTTGAAAATGTTCTCCTTTTCAGGCTGCTTTCCAACCTTTTCTCCCCTGCTTAATGATCCATAAAAAAAATTTACCAATGAATTTCTTAGACTAGATTTACATAAGATCATTAGAGTATTCCAACTCCTTTACTTTAAAATATTCATGGCAGTCTCACATTGTTGGCTTCACAAAACCAATTTCAGGCAAACCTCCCATCAGCTTCACTGAGGACAGCAGGGTAGAGCTTTAATTGTCAAAAACTTGCAAGCTTCATCTTCAGTGGCCGTTTTGCACATGAAGCATCAATTTGACAGTGCTTCACTGCACATTCTGCTCACTCTGTGGAGTTGGAGAGGGGCAGGTTAGATGCTTTTTATTGCCCCTCATTTTTGAGAAAAAATTACAAGAACTCGGGGACTTAAATCTCAATCTATGAAAATTTTCCTGCGTGTATCACCTGCATGATAGAAGTAAAACTTCACTCAACTTGCAGCTTGAAAAGTAAAACACTGAATTAAAAATTCTGTGCAAATTTTTGGCTTACTGGTCTATTTAACCACTTGCTTTGTACAATTTTAGAATGGAAAGTGATGCTGTCCTGTGAAAGGGTGACTTGATTTGTCCACAGAGAAGGTAGGAAATGTTTATGAAGGAGTTGCCTCATAGCTTAAGCAGGGAAGTTCTGTTCAGCACTAGCTCAGTGTCTCAGGGGAGTAGTGGAGACATCATCTTGTTCTACAGGGTGGCACTGAGAGAAAGCTCAACACCTGGGTTTGGAAGGCTCACACAGGGGTCAGAGCAGCAGACAGGAGAATTTGAATTTTCTGCTTTTGACAAAAAACTTCATGTTGAGCTCCTGCACTCTACACAGACAGAGCCTGCAGCAGCTGCCAGGGGTAGTAAACCTGCTTTGGGCATCCCTCTGGAAGAGCACTTAACTCTGGACCTGCTCCTTGGAGCATGTGCCAGCTCAGCAGCACATGGGGCCTCCAGATTCTTCTTTCCACTTCAGCTGCTCCTGGTGTTTGTGCCCAGTGAGTCCAGATCCAGAAATGCCTTGTTTAATATTGTCCAGTCCTTCCTATTCCACTATTCCTGGCTTCATGGACAACCCAAGATGCAAAGAAAGGTCTCCAGAGAACAGTATGATGTAAAATGTCCCACCATCTTAAAAATTTATTGCTGAAGAAACTGTGCTTGCATATATTTTTAAAATGGAAATTAATAATTTAAGGCTGTTTAAAATATATGAATGTAACTTTAATTAATCTGGTTTTTGTGTACATTGCTTGGCAAATAAAATATGTCTCAAGGGGCTCTGTTTTGTTAACAATACTCACTTCTCCTTTCTTTTTTTACTACCCCAGAAGCAATTTTTGAAGAGCTTTTCATAACATTTCCATAAAGCTGAAGCCTTCCCTTCGTCCTGTCTCCATACTTGAGCATCTCAAAGCACACAGGCACTGCTGGCTGTGCCAAAGGCACAAAGGTGAAGGAGGGACCTGCCCCAGCCCTGCCTGGGACGTGACAATTCGGGGAGGGCAGGGGCAGCCAGCCCTGCTGGTGTGAGCAGAGCTGTCCCAGGTGACTGGGGAGTCACTCTGCAGGTAATGCACAGACTGGTGGAGCTGGGACAGGGGAGTGGGCAGTGGTCAAAAGAGTCTCCTCAAGCTGTGCATGATGAGTAAATGGCTGCAAAATGGGCAGATTTGGAAATGATGCAAGTGTCTGTGTTTGTGGCTTTTTCTAGGGAAGTGTGCTGTTTACTCCGCCCTAGGTAGTTGACAAAACATATTTTAATGTGTTTGGTGATAAATGATACCTTGATAAGAGATTGGTCAGTCTTCTCAACCTCCTGTCTGGCTTTTAAGGGTGTGAATATTTGGGCTGGACTTGCCTTACAAGGTCAATTGAGTGTAGTGCTGCTCTCAAACTCAGCTGCAACAGTTTCCTTTTAGAAAGAATTAAATACCGTTTGAGTCAGAATTTGTGGCTGACAGGGATGTGCAAAATTCAGGCTGAACCTTCTGTTGTGTTTAATTTGGTACCAGGACAGGATCTTAGGTCATCTGTATTCCAGCTGCATGCCACACCTGTGAGGCCAGAGAGTCTTCTGGCTGTCTCTCCTCCTAAAATTGTCATTTGGGGTCATATAAAAACTGGGTTTTCCAGTGTTTGTGGTAAGTGAAAGCAGCAGCTTACCTAATCTAGTTCTATCTCCTGTGGTAATTAAAATTAGGAAAAAACTTGGCTAAAAACTTAAAACTCGTCTAAGCTATAAAAGCTAATAATTGATCTGTCTTCACAGAAACTATGGAGAGGCCCAGCATTACCTCTTTGCCTCATAAGTCATTATGGATTTCAGCACGTTAACATTCAGCTCTCCTGGGTTTCTGTGCAGAGCTTGTGAGCTCCAGAGGGGGTGACAGTGACAGGCAGGGCTGGCAGGGCAGGGCTGGCAGGGCAGGGCAGGGCTGGCAGGACAGGGATGG
>VZTT01076026.1:0-37482 GCA_013400855.1 Buphagus erythrorhynchus
GCCCGCCCCGGCGGCGCTGCCCGGCTGGTTCCGCAAGTTTTTGACAGTTCGGGCACGGGAGCCGAGGCTGCGGCGGCGCTGCGCTGGGCTGGGGCCGCGGCGCTCCGCAGCAGCGAGGTCTCCCCGCCGGCACCATGTCCCGGGACCCCGAGGAGGTGAACAGGCTGACGGAGAGCACGTACAGAGTGAGTGCGGAACGGGAGGGGCTGCCCGCGGCCACCTTTGCCCCGGCACCCGCGGCTCCTCACGCGGAAACGCAGAAAACTTCTATTTTATTTTCTCTTCACTTTTTTTCTTCTCGTGTTGGTTTTTTTTTCTTTCCTTTCTCCTTTTTTTTCCCCCTCCCGGTTTCGCTCCCCGGACGGATCCCGTCCGGCCGCTCCCCCACCCCGCGGCCGGGACAAGGCGGATTCCAGACCGGTTCCCTTCTCTCCACAGCTCGGTCCAGCAGCCAGCCCTCATTCCCTCGGTGTGTTTGGTGATAAGGTGGTTTGGAGATCCTGGTGGTTGTGGTCCTCTGCTTGAACCGTTTTCTCGTACGGGCCAGAGCCTAAAAATGGCTTAACGCTGAATTAAGTTACTTGCCAGCGTCCCGAGCTGATAATCAGATTTATGATGGTGCACCCTAGCACTGCCTCAAAGTACCGACTGCTGTGGATAGTTCAGTTCATGTTGGGAGGCTTTTAAATTTTCCAAAATGCCTCGTTATTTGTAGAATTAATTTTTTTTTTTTTTTATGGGCACCAGATACTTGCTCTGAACTCTTTCTCCCTGTAAACACACTCCTTCCAAAACACAGCAGTTCTAATTGGGAAAAATTCCCTTGAGAGTCATACTTTTGGTTGGGTAGTGAAGTAATCCATAGTTGTGTCTGTAATCCTCGTTCTGTACAGTGTGTTGTACCAGAGAAAGCGCTCAAATTTGCATGATTGAATGTATTTGCAAATTTAACTTACAGCTGCACTGCACTTGCAGCTTTGAGCCCTAAGGAAAGCTTTCTGATGCATTGTTCCATTTCGCTATTTACCAAATTTTTCTGGTTTATTATCAAATGTTTTCATATTTCTGAAGATGTTCTCATCAGCATTTAAAGGTTTCCAAAAACATTTACTAGGAGTAAATTTTTCTGTTGCTTTTGTTGTTCTTCAACACACATTTAGGTCAACTTTACCTCTCCCTTTAAGTAATCCAGTTATACTGGGGTCATGTTGTATTTGCTGTTTACTTTCTTTGGACTTAGATATCAAATTAATGCAAAACTACTGAAAAAATTGAGATTATCTGGGTATAAATTTTGTCCTCTAGAACCAGAGCAGATAAACAGTCTGGTGCTTTTTGGTATCAGTTACGTTTGTGGCAAGGCCATAAGCAAATATAAATTCCCCTCTCAGAAGAGCACCCTGTAAATACAGGCTCACAGAGGAGAAACCTGGGAAGTTGATTGTTCAGAGCTGTGCCAACAAAGGAGTGCTCTACTCTGTCTATTGACTTCCAGAATGCAGTCAAAACAGTTTTACAGAGGAGAGGGGAGAAGATCTCCTGTGTGTTTTAATGGATATAATTTAAAATAGGCTTTAAAGGAATGAGAGACCTCTAAATAGCAAAACCTTCCCTGTTATTCAGTACTTATTTCCTGGGAAAGTTAAAGTTTTAGTTTTGTTTTCTCTCCTAATTCAAAGGGATCTTTAAGATTGAAATAACCAGGAAAACCACAAAGGAATACAAAGTTAATGTTGACAGTGTGATGAAATGTCTCCTCTGTAGGTATTTTGAGAGGTCTGGCATGTTGCATCACATAGCTCGTACTCACAGGCCTGGAAACCCTCCTGCCCTGCCCTCATTAAAAATTGAAACTTTATCCAGATAAGGTATAAAGGCTGCTTCAGATAGAGAATAGATTCGGGGTCCACTTTAAGGCAGTTATTTCTGTATCGAAGTTGAAATCTTGAAAGCAGTTGGTTACCCTTCAGGGGCAGAGAGCCTGTGTATTCAGCACTGGCTGGGGCTATAATCACAGCTCCTCCATCTAAAACAAATGAACACCTCTTTGTGCCCTGCTCCAGCCTGTGTGGAGAGTGCTCTCCTTTGTTCAGCAGTGCTCATGGCACTTCTGCTCTTGTCTCAGCCATCCTAGCAGTGCACACTGCCTCAAACACTGTGCTGGGATGGGTAAAATCCAGAGCAGAGCTTCTGCTTCTCCTACCTTTAAGAAGGGCTTGGTCTGGGGAAAAACCAGTTCAGTGCAGTGATGGCATCTGTGCTGCAGGACCAAATACAGGCTTAAGACTTCTCAGAAAAAATCAAATTTTGGGTGACCTGGAAAAATAATAGAAAATTAAATTTAATACCTTGCTGGCCTGCTATTTTGAGGGGGGAGGAATGTTTTGTGGGTTTTGGTTTTTTTTTCTTCTTTCTTACTGTGCTAATCCATTGGATTTATTAAATACATAGTAACCTATGTTATACAAAGCTTCAAAATATATTTACAGAAGTCATCAGGTGGCTGAGTAATGCCATTTTATTTTAATCTTGTTCTTCCTTTCTTCTGGCAACAACACCAGAAAGTGAATACCTCAATGTTTTTCAGCTAACCTGACTAAATAAACAGCATAATTCACAAATGTGTGTGCACACACAAAAACCAGGGCTGACATTTGCCCTTTATGTAAGACCTGAAGAATCACTTTAATGCATGATAGGAATGGCACGTGCACAATGGAGCCCAAGGGTGTGGGAGCCTATGACTAAAGAGGGCCACAGCCTCCCTTCTGCCAGGAACTGCTGAGAGGTTCCCTGCTATGACACTGCCCTGCCCTGGCAGCTCCCTGGGGACATGGGGGGACACTGTGGCACCCCCTGATGCACAGATGGTCACTTGGTCACTCCAGAAAAGTGGTTGTGTGTTGCTGTGTCCCTGCAGCCTGTACAGGTTTGCTGCTGTAAGTGGGGGAAGCTGCTTGGCATCCGGCTGTGATCCACGGAGTGCAGGGGAAAGGGGACAGGACAGGACAGGGAAGTGCTGGCGTACAGACCTGTCCTCCTGCCTGGATGGGCCAAGGGCTGGGCAGGCAGCTCACAGTGTTCCTGTGGGGTGAGGTTTCCAGAGCTCTTGATAATGGCATAGTTGGTGTTGCTCATCTTGGATTTAAAAGATATATCTCTCTCTATTCAAGTGAATCTTACCCAGAAATTTTGATTATCAACCACAGCACAGTTAAAAAAATCCCAAAACACCTACCCCTGAAAAAAAGCTTTTGTTCTCCCCAGAGGCATTGAGAATTATTTTGGTAGGCTATATTGTTTTATCACAGAAATATATCTGATAAATTCAATTTTAAATCCTAAATTCCATGTTTCTGTATTTTAAAAAGACTCACAACTATATTAAACTACTGGACTTATGTATCAAACTTCAAATTCACCTATGGTCCCAGCACAAGCTGCAGTTAGGCTTTGCATCCCAGCATTATAAATCTAACTTGGGGGAAGAGGAGCCTTTGGGAGTTTGTATAAAAGCCAGTTCTTCTTCAGTACAAATTCTCTCTTCTGCCCTTATTTAGAGTTATGCCTACTTGAGGTCTATTCCTGGGCATGTGTTCGTAACCTGAAAAGGTTTGTATTTGAAACACACTGATGGATGATGTATTAATGTTTCTCTTAAACAAGAAATGTTCCATCAAGACAATTAATAATTAGTCATAAGAATTAATCTTTTTGAATAAGCACTGGCATCTTGATTTAGTCTTTTCCATTCTGTTAAACCTGTTTCAAAATAATATTTAGCTAACATACAAATATCTTAACATGAGATGTGCTGAGGGCTCAGCTGTGCCCTTCTGGAAACTGTATTATGGATTTCAGGAGCTAAAGGAAGAGATGAAATGCACTAATATACAAAACGTTTCAAGTACAGTAGAGCACAGTATTATTTCCTTTTTGTGCAGCTTTTGATTCTTCTCAAGGGGGGTCTCAGGCAGTGTGGCAACACTAGAGACTTCTTAAAAAATTTACTCATTTTCAAATTGAGAAGTAACAATTTAAACTAAATCACTAGTAGCTATACAGAGCTTAGCTATGAATAGCTATAGTGATGGTAATAGGAGTGATGGTAGACATCAAGATCTACTTTTCTCTGGTAGTTTTCTAATTTCAGAATTCCACCCCAATACGTTGTTATTCACTCTGAGTGCCTGCAGGATGTAAACTTGAAACTGCAGGGAGTCTATGCATTGTTTAGTTGCGTTCATACCTGCTGAGCTATTGTTCAGTGAGGTGTGTCTTTGAGTAAAAAGCAAAGCTGAGCATTTACAGGAAGGCACTTTTACAATGGCTGTCATTTGTTTTGAAGATTAGTGTTGTTTATATGACTATCAGGAACTGGGGAAGATGTAATACCCACACACAACAAGTGGAAATTCAGGGCTTCTTCCTCTTCAGCCAGCTCCATGCTACCAGGCTGGATAATTCTTACTGGTTTCATGTGGTGGAAGGAACACAGCAACTCTTATAACAGATTCTATGAGGATTTAATGACTCAAACGACCAGAATAGGTTTCTCTTATGCTTTTTTCCCTTGGAAGGTCACTTTTGCCAGCTCTAAATATCTCTGCATAAAAGACGTTTCCAGTTGCCTGTTTTGAAAATGTTTCCCTTTATTTCCATTCATCCTAAATAATAGAAAGCTGTTGGATGTGATCATGTGCCTCCTCTTCTCGTTAATTATTCTGTTCATGAGAGGTAGTGTGTCACTAGAATATAGGACACACGATTGACAATTAGGAGGCCCTGTTTGTGTGCCTCACTGTACAGGCAAATGATGTGTTGTGAACCACTTTATCTCTCCCAAGCTCTTTCTCACTTTATTATGTTTATTTGGATTAAGACAAAGGTTTTTATTTACATATCCTTGTACACCAAGGCAGATAAAAATAGTTGTTTTCTGAGATTTTTGACGATTTTAAATTCATTTTTCTCGTGATCAGAAATTTTTTTGTTCCTCTGTCCTCCTTATTGAGAAGTTTAGAGATCTGACTTTATTGTATTACTTGAAATTTTGCACTGGTGTTCAGTCTCACTCATTTTTGTGACCTTTTCTTTGGACTAAAAGTAAGAGAAGCTATAAAACTGTGAGACAGGGTAAGAAAAAGTACCTGTACAATTGATTTGAGTTGCTCTCGTCTCCTTTAACTTCTGAAGATGAATAAAATACTACAATAATTTTAATTTATCTGAAATGTCTTGGTAATATCAAATCTATAGCTCATTCTGAAGAGGGAGTTGCCTGTCACAGTTTCCCTTTTTGATAAAGTGCTCTAGGTACTTCTCCTGGACTTCAAAGACAGCCAGTGCTTACTTGTGGTTAACTGTATAGAAAGACCACTAGAAGCACGGCCAGGTTTTTTGTTTGCTTTGAGAATCTAGTCTTCAGTAGAAAGGAAAAAGATCACATATTATGCTTTTCTTCTAATGTATGAAAGGGAACTAATCTGAGAATAATTTCATCAGGTCATCTTGGAGATGTGGCAGGGGGGTCAGGGAGAGTTAAGTTTTTCTGTTGAACAGAAAGCCTTGATTGAGAGGAGCCTTGCCCAGTGCTGTGAGGATAGCTGATACCCATAAACCAAACTGTGAAACCAAGCAGATTCCAAAGGGGAATTTCCATTGCAGAGGTTTTTGCCGTTTCTCAGGCGTTCACATCCCAGGACTGGTTCTGCTAACAATCAACCTCTGTGGCAGTGCAAAGCCTGAAACACTTCCCGAGACTGCCTGGGCTGATGGAGAAAAGATCCATTAGTTGTGCTCCTTCCAGCTGCTGCTGCAAATTGTTTCTTCACCTTTCCCAGGGGTTTTACGTGGACCTTGAGCAGAGGTGATGTCCTGGAGCTCTTCCTTTGAGTTCTCTGTGTTCCACTGGACCTGAAGTGTCTCCAGAGTGGGGTCTGTGTCTGCTGTACACAAATACCTGCTCTGGATCATGAGACCTAGTGAAAAACAAGAGCTGTGGGGGCTGGCTTCAGACAGGGGAGCTGTTAAGGGTAATTTTATTGATGTTTGTTCACTTCTTCCTGAATGAAAACAACTGACACAGGTGCAATCACTGGTTTGAAATCTGAATTAGAAGATGTCAGGAAAACTGGAATCTTTACCCCTGAATGCTTAAGACAGTCATTACAAAAATCAGACTTCAAGGCCAATAATTATCATGTTATTCTTAGAATTTTGGGGTAGGTAGCAATAAGGGGTTTTACTCTGTAATCTTTTGTTTTGAGGAATAGGGTTAGCATAGGCAGAATCTTTCAAGATTATTTTCAGTATAGAGTGGCAATTCAAGGTGGCATTGGGATTCTTACTTGCCATGGACACACACCATCATGGTATGTCCATGATGATTTTTCCCCATACCCTTGAAAATACAGGACTCTTTATCCTGAAACAATTCCCCAATTCATTTTTTTTTTTTTCCTTGTGATTCACTGACTCCATGTAAGTCAACAGACATCGTCTTTAGTACACTGCTGGGAAGAAATAGCAAAACGTTGGAATAGGAAGAAACAACTTTCTCCTTGGAACAAGTGTCTCACAGTCAGAGTGCCTCAACAAGGAGGAGAGAACAGCCACAGAACTCTGGGGCAGGAGGAGGGATGTTCCCAGACACCAGAGCCTGAATATCCATCCTGTTAAGTTGTTAGAATAGCCCTTGGCATTGTTGGCTCAACCTGAAACACGCTTTCCCAAATGATTTCTGGATGTGGTTTGTGAGTTAACACAAATCAAGGGCCTGGGGACAATAGCTGGTTTGTTTGCAGTGATTGTATTTGGGTGGGTGAGAGTTTAATGGGACAGACCAGAAAACAATCCCAGTTGCATTTAATTTGTACACAAAGGCAGTGAGGCCAGGTATTGTGGGTGCTTTTGATGTAGTTTATGCCATCCTAGTTTGGAATCTAATAGTTTTATGTATTTTTAAAAATCTGTATTTTTACTCGATATGACAAAGTATTATTGGAGTTAATCCTTCACTTTTTTTGTTCAGCAAAATTCAGGTATAGTGCTGTCTTTGAAAAATAATAAAATTCTGTCTGCATGGCCTTGCCTGAAAATCAGACAAATGTAACAGTATTGTTGGTTTTTTTTTTGGGTCCAGCTGTGTACTAAACATAAATATTTTCATTCTGCTAGTAGTACAACAGACAAAAGCTTGATAGTATTTCACATGTCTTGAGTCTTGTATTTCTTGTAAACAGAAAGCATCTGTTTTGAATTCCTTGAACTTGACAGTTCTGCTATGTGAACAGTAGTGAGTGGTGTCATAAAAGTATTGCCATAAAAACAGTAAGAATAACAGAATGGTGTCTACAGGTATCTCATTATCTTCTTTTCATGACAATATAATTTCACTGAGTAATGTCACAGCCATAGTTTTGTAAGGAAGATTCTGGAGAAAGGAGGTCTAAAATCTGCAGGTTGTAGAATTTGCTGGGAATGAGAACAGTCCTGCCTGGAGCTGCTGGATTTCAGATTCTGGTTGTTTCAGCCAGTAATTTTATTTAACAGCAAAAGCAGCTGCAATGGAATTTTTTCCCCCTTCTATTTAAGTAAGGTCATAGTTTTCATTTTGTTTCTGAAAAAAACATGGCTTTGCACAAATTTCAAACAAACAATAAATGCAGCAAAAAAACCTCAAATAGATAGCTAATTTCCCTAAATGTGTCTATAACACAGAAACCACGAGATTTGGTGAACATCACCTACCATAATAGATGGTCTTGCACAAACTTAGATCAGACATTTGATATCTTTTGTATTATAAACAGCCAGACTCTTTTCTACCCCCTGTTGCAATAACTTTTTTTTCCCATTTGTTGATCTTAAATGCTCAGTTTCTTCTCCCTTCCATCCTTTGTTTTCCTGTGTCTCTCAAATACTCCAATTTTTATCCATCCATGGACTTCTCAGTTGTAAACTAGACCTGAGTGACACTGAGATTAATACACCCACTGTGGAATTGTCTTGGTTATAAAACAAATTTGTTTTCTTTCACTAGAATGTTATGGAACAGTTCAATCCCGGACTGAGGAATTTAATAAATCTGGGGAAGAATTATGAAAAAGCTGTTAATGGTAAGTTTTCCAGGTGCTACATTTAGAAAGAATGTTTAATTCTCATTTAAATATACATATTGGATATGAGGGTTGTGTATATAGGCTTAATTCCCAAGCTGGACTTTGGATGTTTTTAATTAAGAGGGGAAAAAACCCCAACTAACAAGCACAGATATATAAATATATGAATTTTCTCTCCAGTCTTTTGGGGTTTTTCCACTGTCCTGGAGAAGTTGCATCACAAACAGTTAGGCACAGAGCTCCTGCAAAATAAACTGAAAGTGTGTTTAAGTAACCCACATTGGAATAAGAAGTGAAAAAAACCAAAGTTATGTAAATTAGGTGTTATTTTTTCTCTCTCTGAAAACACCTTCCAGAGATATTTCACATTCTTAGATCTGTTCCTGCTCACCTACACACGTCACTACTTAAGTAACTCTGAGTACAGAACAATATGAATTACTTCCAGTTGCAGGAGTGGATTGATTTTTGTTGTTGTTGTCCCTGCTAATCCTGATGGTATCTTTTTCACTGAGTCAAAATCAGAATGAATTTGAATCTAAGGACCAGTCTCTCAAACATTTTAGAATATAATTGCCTGCTTCCATTACTGACTTCACAGAAACAATCTAAGTAGGGCTTTCCAGGACTGGGCTCCAGACTCCCAGAGCCTGCACTGTGGGGCCTGTCAGAGCCTGCTCCATTTTCCCATGCAGACCTGTCAAACTGCTTGATACCATATTAAAGCCATGTAAAATCTCTCTAATTTTGCCTCTCTCAAGCCTATGGCACATCTTTCCCCTCCTGTAATGCAGTCCTCTGAGACATGGGATCCTGCAGAAGTAGTGTGTAGACAAACAGGCATTGAAATCTCTCTTCATGCAAATTTTAGACCTGGCCTGAGAAAAAGATAAAACCAAAGCCTGCTGGAGATGAAAATAGGGAAATGTTGACTTATTTGTGGCAGTGCCTAACTTGATGGATTAACATGTGGTTACCTAGTACCTGACCTTAGGAAGTACAGGTGGTACCAGAAGGAATAACAAGTGTTTTCACATTCATTTGAGACACTTCTATACCGGTTTCTGAGGGTTCTGCTTTTCATACACTTTGCTGTTGATATGTTACATTTTGGCTTTTGTTACATTTGTCTTTAAGCCTAGCTGATAAGGTATATCTAGCATAAATTCTTAATTTCGAATGAATATTTACAGTGTTGCAACAACTGTTGCAAAGTCATCTTTGGACTCTCATAAATTGTAATCTTTTCACCATCAGTTCTGAGTGGTGTAAATAGATCTGTAAAAAGGAGTAAATACTCTGTTGCTAATCAAACACTTTGCAGCTTTCCAAAAAAGTTGGAGTATGCTGACAAAGAGCATAAAACTTACAAGAACTTCAGATATGTTTATAATGTATTTTTCTACACTTTGAGGACAAAAGGTCAAAAAACTTCCCTTTCTGCAGAAATCATTTATATGCCATAGTACCGGTGAAGGGACTATACAAGCAGAGTTCTTGATTTAGCTTGGTTAGCACAGAGAAAATCACACATTTCCTTCCTTTTTTAGTGCTTGTGTTAGGAGAAGAGTGACTTAGGGCTGTCTTGAGAAAACACAGATAGGAAGAGTTGGACTGGCATCAAATCCTCTTGTACAGGTGGCACTCTGCTCCATCAGTAGTGCCAGTATAATTCTGCTCAGAAAGTTTGAGTACAGAGCACCTATGAGGCAGAGCTTAGACAAAAATCACCCTTTCTAATGCAATAGAGCCTCAAAAAGAATCTTTGATTTGGAAAATTTTCAGGCTTCTTGGTGAATATACTGTTATGCAACAAAAGATGTCACCTTACTAGCAAAAACTATAAAATACAGACCTGTAATTGGCAATTATATTCCTCTCAGAACAAAAAAATACTCTAAAGTCAACAGCGAGGCTCTGCTTGACTTTCACTTTAGGTCAAAAATATACTACTACAAGAAAATTATGACAAATAACTTCAATAAGTTATTTTTCACATTAAAGCTTTCCAGTTTGTCCTTGTTATTTATCTTCTTTGTGGTGTTCAGATCAGTTCTAGACACTGCAGATGCAAGGCAGCCACTGTAGATCTATTCCCTGTGTGAGATGTTTCTCCCCACTGGGCTCCCTGCAGCTCCAATCCTGACATTTCTGTGCTCATTCCAGCGAAACTGGCTTTGCTGTTTAAATCAGTCCTAACCAGGAAATGATTAACTGGGAATAACTGAAACTTCATGCTATATATTAAGAGCTTACTGATTCCTGTAAGAGCCAGCTTCAGAGGGAAATTATGACTTGTTTTTGAGGGGCTCCACATCTCCCTGGGACAGCTGCAGCTCCATGGTGTCGTGGCCAGTTGCCATTTCCCAGGTCCCTGGTCTGGGTGGTCACCATGAGACCTCAGCATTTTTAGTAAATTTGGGATTGCAGTTTGGGTTTCTCCAGCAGTTTTCTCTGTACCAAGGAACTTTGCTATGTCCTGACCAATGGCATAAGCCTTCCCACTAGATGCTGATTGCCTCTGGGTATGCACGGGAGCTGGAGCTGAATAACAGGCTGAAACTTCACTAATATATTCTGGAGTTCTGTCTTTGTTTCCTGGTTCCACAGATCAGCAGGGAGCACAGGGACTTTCATAACTTTCTCTGACAGAAGCATTTACTTGTTGTCATATACCCCTCTCTTACTCTGTGCCCTGGATGACAAGACTTCATAGGATCATACATTAATAAAAATTGAAGATATTTTGATTTTTTTTTTAACTGTTGTGTTTTTTTCACTCACCTCCAGTTATGGTAGTGGCTGGAAGAGCATATTATGATAGCCTTGCAAAGATTGGGGACATATCAGCAGATTCTCCAGTTTCTAAAGAATTAGGTAAGTGAAAACTCATTTTTTTAAATTACTCCAAAGTATAAACTTTATTTTTGCTTTCCTGCTGGCAGTTCACAGAACAAGTGTGAAGTGGATAAGGATCAGTAAAAGTATGCTCTACTCTTATATAACAGGGATGGAAGGGATTAGATGCCTTCAAGGCATATTATTTCTCAAGACACTTACAATGTTTTGACAAAATTACCTTTTTCTCCCTCTTTTTGTGAATATATATCTTCCTATGCGTTCAAAAGCATGTGTTTTTAAGCTCATATAATTCCAAAGTAAATATGAAAAAAAATGTATCTTGATTTTTAACGCAGATGTGAAGGTTGAAATAGTTTTGCAACAGAATATTGGTATGAGGAGTCCTCGTGTACAACAGCAGTTCTAAACTAAAACAATTTTCTGGTTGAGTGTCATTGTGAAGGGTTCAGTTTTACTTCACTACTTTTGATCAAGTATATCACTAGAAGTTCTCAGGTGCATTTATATTTATCTTCTACTTGAGCTTTTCAAAGAGAAACTGTAGACTCAAAGACACATTAATTTTACATTAATATAAATCCACTTCAAGTTCTGTACTCTCCTGAAAATAATTTCTGAATATTTGAAAGATCAGCAGCAGCACTTGACCTTGACCACTTCTGTAGGCTGAGCAGTATAATTGCAACACTGGGCAAAGGAGCACAAAGTAATATTTGTAATATTTCTGACAAATGATTCTCATGTCACTGCAAAGCAAAGAACTGGAACCTGTACTGCAAAGAGGAAACATTTGCTTAATGCCTTCATTTGCTTTTTGACAAAAATAACTTGATGAGGTGTCTTGCCTCTGAACTTTTGATTTTGGGCAATGTGGGACCCTTCCAGTGATGTAACTTGCATCTCCTCCTGTAACTCACAGCTGTTAATTCAGCTGATTACAATGGATGGGTTTAACAAATTTTTTTCATAGCTCTGGAGAAGTAGAACTGAGGGGACAGACTCCTCCTGAAAGGTGGTCCCTGGTTTCTGTGGAGCTGTCTGCGTTTTTATGGTTTGTTCTGAAAGCACTTACGGGTGAGTGGTGAGGTCTGTGCCGAGGGCTGGGAGTGGTGGAACAGCAAACAGGGCAGAGCAAACAGTCCCAACCAGCAGCTCCTCTGTTTGCTTTGCAGGCTGTTTACAGAGAGCAGAGCTGCTGCTGTCAAACTATAGAACAGTTAAAAGAAATGGCTGTGCAGAGTCTTATGAAATAGCAGAAAATGCACAATTACAGTTTTTGCAATCAAGCAGTTGGTCAGATGCATGGGAGCAACTGATTTATGACTTGTCACTGTGGGACATTGTCTGCTTATTTGGAAATTTTATTATTATTGGGTAATCTGCTGACTTCTGAAAATAGCTGGTTTTCCCTATTATTTAGGACAATACAGAATTGTGATTGAAAACATATTTTTGTTTGGCTATGAAATCCATCCTGCAATTACAAATCTTTTTCAAGATATACCATTGAGAAAACACAGCCTTCTTCCCTGCTTTCTGTTCACCTTCTGCTTTGACTGTTACTGCAGAAAAATCTATTCTTCTTAAGGCAAACAGTAACCCTGGATTTCTTCCAGCATACTCTCTGATGGAATACTTAATTTAGAGATAAGGAAAGTCAATGAATGCTGGAAAAGACAGGATAATGTGGTTAGGAGTCTGTGACAGATCATTTGCATTTTCAAGAAAAAGTCTTACAAGTTCTGAAGCTGGGCTACAGTATTAGACTATTTACCAAATAAATATGATACACCCAGGTGTCTCTAAAAGTATCTTCTTGAAAAGATAAGTGTTTACTGTACACTTTTGTGTTTTAATAATATTGCAGTGCATGCTGAGCAGAATGGGGTGGATAAGGACAGATCAAACTTTGGACCCTTTAACTCCAGAGGAGCTGCTGCAGCCCCCTGTGCAAATCTCATCCATGAGTTCCTTTAGATTTGCCAAAAGACAAGTGGTTGACCACTAGCAGCTCTGTCATGCATAATACTTCTGTTATCTCTGCCAGCTTAGAGGTGGTTTCACAGTTCAAACCCAAACCTGCTGGGTGACCTGGAGTATTCACTGCCAGTGTGATGTAAAGATTGGTATCAAACCCACAGGCAATCCTTCCTCCTAACAGGGAAACACAGAATGTGGGCTCCTGAGATGAGACAGTAAAATGGACACCAGACCCACAGCAGGGTGGAAACAGAAATGGAATAGAAATAAAGGAGATGTTTTTGAAGTAGAGGGTAGAAAGCAGAGAGGTTGGAGAAGTCATGGGGGAAAAATAAGTAAAAATACCAGAAATCCTTTCTTCTGTTGAATGAGATTGGAGCAGAAGAGGGAAGTGAGAATGAAAAGGAAATCTGGATATTCCAGCTGATTCAGAGCTTTTTTTGCTAGTTATCTCTATCTTTCAAGTCTGGCTGAAGCTCTCTGAATTATTTTATTACAGAATAATTTAAGCAAATTGAGGAAGTAGAAGAATGTACTGCAGTCGTAACACAATCTTCATGAATAAGGGATGAGTTGATCAAGTCAACATTCTTTCTAATTTTGTATTTCCCTAAATTTCTGAGCTTGTAGTTCCTCAGACTTGGCTATGAACATTTAAAGAACAGAATCTGAATTTATTTTCCTCAAGCTATTCTGCAGTATGGAATTTGCATACTTTTTTTCCTAGGCATCTTTTGGAAATCCCTCTAGGAAGAAAAGATAGAAAACAAGAAACTGCATGTTTTAGAATGTTAAGATTTCATACTATTTGAATTTCTGCATACCACACCAGCACAAAATGCTGTGTTTTCAATAATGCAGTAAAACCCATTTCGCATAGACACTTCACCATGGTGTTAAAATAGTAACTTTCATGCGTTGCTAATTGTTTTTGTCTTGCCCAAAACACAAAGGCTTGTGAGGCTTTGTCATGTCAATTTTTAGTGCTTAATAACTTAAATAAAATCTCCTCTAGTAACACTGGCTGTCTCTGTAGGCTTCACTTGCACAAGGAATTGGGAAGTTATCTCCTGCTTGCCTATAGAATTCTGCTTCTCATATCTTCTCCAGCGCGTGCTAGTTATTGTAGCTTCATCTCATTTTATATTGTGGGTGTAAAGTCCCACTTAGTTTGTTGTGTAGCAACAGTATCTACAGCAGTCACCCACAATTACGTTATGTACCTGTACCTAGAGCTTGTTGCTCAAGAACTAAGGAGTGTAAACTATAAATTGCTTGTCCAAATAGAAGAAAGAAAAATATTACATTGTATGGTTTTGATCAATGGAACTAAGAAGATCAGTATGTTAATAGGACAACCAGAGGAGACAAAGGTCTCTTCCCTAATCTAACCAAGACTGATAATTTATTTAAAAATTACTCTGGTTTATAGGCTTGTTTTTTATAGTTGTATTGTGTTAAAACTTAATTGGAAACAGGTATGCAAGAGTTTATGTTCACCTGCAGTCTAAAATGTAAGAATTTGGGAAAATTTGGGTTCCTTTCAGAAGAATTTTTTCGGTTAAAAACCACTACAAATGATCTAGAGAAACAAGTACTGAAGTAAAAGATTGCTCTTTGTTGTGGCAGTCACAAGACAGAGAGGGGAGAAAACCCCAAAACTTCTCATGGTGCAGAGGAAGTGGAATTCTTTTCTGACAGAGGGTGAGCCCTGAACCTGATGTTCCTCTCATGCATGAAAGAACAGATTGTTCTTCAGGTTAAAAGACAGGATTTGAACACATTCACAAAACACTTTTGCCTGTCAAGTGGTGTAATTTTAAACTTTGTAATTTTAAACTTTGTCATGTTTTGTCAAATACAAAACCTTGTGGTATAGTAATGCCACTTTATTTTACATAGTAATAGAGTGATTGCAGGAATTCTGTGACAGTAATAATGGGGCAGGGGTTCTCTATATCCACGTTTCTCGTTTTTTGAGAGCCTTTATACCTCCAGCTATTGGGGTTACTGCACATTAGTTTGAGAGTCAAGGCTGATAAACCTTCAGTCAGAATAAACTAGTGGTTGTTGGTGAATAGACCTGCTATTTATCAAAAATTTGGCATTTCTTATGAATATCTATCAAGTTTGTAAGTTACAGTTCTTGAGTAACATCTAGCAGTTTCACAAAGATCCTTTAGTAACTGTTTTCTAGCTTTTTGTAAAGCAAACTTAACAATTAACCATTAGATAATCATGTACATTTAATACTAATAGAATCAGTAGTGTGAGGTTCAATCTGTAGAGAGCTGTTGTTTTTTTTTTTTAGTGATAACCGTTTTATTTCAGCTTTGCAACTAAGAGAAACTCTATGGGCTTTTCTCCCTTCTCATTATTTTCAGAAATTAGAGAATTTCTGTGTCAGAAAAAAAATTTTGGAACTAAAATGGAAAATTCTAATTTTGCTAAAACAGACATATCTACTTGCTGAAAAATTTCTAATCAGACTGTAATGTAAAGCAGTGCTTTCTATTTAAAATATTATCTTGCAAGTATTATTCAAAACTGTTTATTTTCTTCCTGTTTAATAAGCAAAATTGCCACTAGGTCATTTTTCAGAGCTGTAGCTCTCTGTTGTTAATTCTGGGATACAGCACTTGTGTCACTCTCACTAGTGTGCAAACCAAGCAGAAAAAGAGAAAATTCCATAGTTTAGAGTGAATGTAGCTAGCTCTACTTCCATTAAAATAAAAAGGGGAGGGAGGAGAGTGGTTGTCTTACTTTAACACGTATACATTGACCCTGTCAGCTGGAATCCAGTTTCACTTAGAAAGATGACACCAGCACTGTTCCCTTCTCTGGCTCATTTCAGCTGAGGAGGAGAGATGTGGCATCTTGTCCACCCCACTGCATCCCTGCCATCCCTAGGGAACCAACACCTTTGGAATAGATTGTGTTGGATAGAAAGGAAAGTGAAGGTGCCAGCAACTGCAGAACCTTTAGCACCTCATCTGGTGGAAACTTCTGGGAAACCAGCTTAGAGGCTGCAGTTTAAGTAGTTAGAATCAGGCCAGCTTTTCCTATGGAGCATTAAAAAAAGAGTCTTCTGCTATATTTATAATGGAATTGCATTTGAAGAAGCCACTTCATTCCTGTGCTATAAAAGGAAACTACAGAGAGCTGTCTGGAAAGGGAAATGCAAAGTATTTGTGGGGTTTTGCAGGAATAAGGTTTTGTATCTTCCAGTTATACAGTAACATTCTGGGATTGTGCTATATAGACCTCCAGTCTGCTAAAAGAAAGGAGGAAGGATATGAGCCAGACTTGGATGTAAGTTCTGTAATATTTCCCTGATAGAATATAAACGAGAAATGATACTTTCAAGAAGCACACTGAACAAGAGGTGGGTTTGTTACTGAACATTAAGAATGTGTCTAGAAATGGATACTGCAGTTCGTTCTTACTGAACTATCCAAAAAAAGTTTGTTCTGTATACAATTACATCATTGTAAATTTTGTTATTAAGACTTCTAGATAAGTTACAAATTTTCAGGTTCTGGAAATGGCTGATGGGAGGAAGCAGAATATGAAAATGCACAAGGCCTTTGGTAATGATTGCAGTAGCAGCAGAGAAAAGAAAGAAGACAGATATTCATAGGATTTCAGTGACATTTTTCCAGATATTTTTTCATGTTTAGATAATAGGTTACATTTTCCAGTCAATTTTAATATTTCATTCCCCACCTGCCCCAGTTTTACATCCTATAAACTGAAGCTGATTCTCCTGTTTTTAGTCAGTGATAAGATGGGGTAGCACTCGTGCAGTGTGTAGCCCTGAGCTGCTCAGGGTGGTTGTGTGGTGCAGTTGGAGCTGATGGCACCAGCACCGGTGTCTGGGCACCTGCAGCTCTAAGAGCACCTGCCCTGACTCTGGGCTCCAGCACAGAAACCCCTAATGATACTCATGAGCACACACCCTCCAGGGAAAAATACATATTCAAAACACCTGCAATGAGTGAGACTTGGTATCTTCATGCTGTGCCTCAAAGGCCTGAGAAAATAGTGAAGGGACTCCTTAAAGAATATCTCACTGTACTGGAACACAGAAATTTCACGTGAGCCTCACAGGCATCTTTCATCTTGCCTGGGAGCCTGGGAAGGATGCCCTGGACCTCACCTGTGTGTCCATGCAATGTTTCCTAGGTTGTGGCCAGGTCTGGCTTGTCAGGAGTGATTCCCTCTGTGTGCACACAGATGTGTGCTCCTCCAGCCCTGAACCCACCCAAACTGGCACCATCACCAGGGGCTCCTTCAGGGCAGGAGGTTGTTCTCTCTCACATCTCCAGGCTAAGGATGCTGAGCAATCACAGCCTTTCCTCACCACCAGCCCCGGGTGAAATTAGCCTAAGAGCCTGTGTCGAAAAAATGTACTTATTATGCTCTCAGTGAGAGAAAAAATGGAAAGTAAATGACAACTTTGTGAGGAAAATAGCATCATATTTGTAACTAGCTTGTAAATCCTTTAGTGAAAGTCTAACTATATTTAGTCTGTACAGTCAGCTCTTCCTGCTCAATTATTTCTCAACAAAAAAAAAAAAAATCCAGTATCCATTGTAGATGCCACTAACAATCCCATGGGGCAGGGCAGGGAACCAAAACCAATTGTCTTGGACTTCTGAGAAAGGGAATTTTATCAAAAGTTTTGACTCAATTTAGGTGTGGGCTTTTTTTGGTTTGGGGTTTTTTTGGACACTGCTAAGACTGTGAAACTCAGTGGCAGTTCCAAAATGCTGAAAGTTGCAGCAATTCCTTGTGGTTTATTGCATTTCATGTAATATTTATAATGATGACTTAAATATTTACCCTCTCTGGTACTGGAAACCCATAAAAACTTCAGTTTTTGCTGGCTAGCATGATTTGTTTGTTCCATTCCTGCTTTAAAAAAGAGATTAGCTCTCTTGTATGATCTTCCTTAACTAATCTGCCTCAAACCAGCAGGGTTTCACCCAGGCAAGTTCAGGCTTGTGGCTGTATTGTAACTTATTTTCTTTTCACCTGACCTGTGTGAAGATTACGAGTCACTGCACACCACTGCAGCTCAGGTATGAAAAGCTTCCTATGAAAGATGAGTCTCTGACATACAAACCCTAATATATTGTGGGTTTATATGTTTGGGTAAAAAAAAAAAAGAATAACAAAAATGCCTGCAGCAGACTTCGTATATATTAGTAATGGAGTAACAGGTGGAAAAACAAGTTTGTAATTTTTCATGCATTATTTACATGGCATATGCTTTTCCTTTCCTTTTTTTAAACATTAAAATTTAGTTTCTGTGCTTACCAATCATCTGAGACAAGCTGAATATTTCATTTTGATTAACATCTGTTCAATGATATAGTATGTTTAAAAAAATTCTAATCTCTGAATTTTTTTTGCCTAAGAGATCAAAACATCTTGTGAGAAATGGGAGAGCTAGACTGAACTTTGCTGAATCTGCAATAAAGACACATTCCTCTTTAGAATACAATGTGAGCTAATGTTTTTGTTCCATTAAAAACAGGAAAATAGGAGCATCACCCCAAGAACAAACTCAGAGTCTGGAATTAAAAATGGTCTTGTTAATCTCATAAATATTCACTCTTGTCTAGCCTTATGTGGGAATAAGTAATGGATTAACAGTTCATTACCAGCTTTATAGCATGGTATGAATTGTGTATAATTTCTAAAATCACCTGTGTCCAGCTGAAAGAATTTGGCATTAATTTTAGTCTTAGTAAAGTATGTTTAAAAAGCAAGTTCATCTTTGGGCTTAACTGAATATGGCTTATAAACAGACATAGACTTTCTAAGGTATAAAGAGATGAGCAGTATTCTGTCTCTTTTAATATTTAAATATCCCAAAGTTTTAAAGAAAAATAATAATTTTAATTCAAGTAATTAAAATTCTGTCTTCTGTACTGGGAAAGTCCTTTGTTATGTGGTCCTAAACTATTTCACATGATCATCAGTGAAGTTTTAGGACAAGAAAAGGGTGGCTATATATAGTTTTGATCTTGGGCTACCAAAGGAAATGATATCATAAGAGGTGCTAGGCTACTAGAATAGAAGTGAACTGTGCTCTATCCCTTCATTGTTTGCCTAATTAAGAAATGGGAAAAGGATCTTTGAATAAGAGGATTCTTTGATTCTATTTCCCATGCTGAGAGCAATGTGTAACCTAATGACAGGGAAGTGCTCAAGAGAGTATTGCCAAGTATGTGTCAGTGAGATACAGACAGGCACTTGTATGGGTAGGTTATATATGTACAGGCAAATGTGTACATTGCAAAATAAAGCTAATATTTGGGAAGGACAGAACTTAGGGTACAGCATTTGCTGTAAAAGCAAAATGCTAAAAGTCCCCTTTGGTCCAACAGTTGCATCTTGTGCCTGGAAAGTTCTCTGGGCTGGGTAAAGCAGCTGTGGACTCCTGGCCAAGTGTGTTGGCTGTGATAGAGCTGGAAAGAATTAATTTGACTGGATAAAAACAAAGGCCAAAGTTTTAGGCTTTTTTGGGTTGGGTTGTTTGGGTTTTTTTCACTCGAATCAGATGAAAATTTGATTGTGGTCAAAGACACTTAAAAAGTCAGCATGGGCTGGAATACATTTTTCCCTCTGGAGCTATATGAGGATCACAGCAGTGAAGTCCTGTGGGAGCACTGGAAGTTCATCAGTTCAAACACCATCAGTGCCCAATTCACAAAATTAGCAACAGTGTCCTGCACAAAACTATTTATTGCTTATTGGTTTTGTCTGGGCATGGAGGCAAGATACTTAGACTACTTAGGCATTTTGCAGGACTGTTTATCTCTTCTGTATCAATGAGACTGTAAAGTAATTATTCATTTCCCTTAACCCTTAATTTGTTTTAAATTAACTAACTTATTTGCTTATTATATCGCAGAAACATTTCTGTGGTTCACAGCCTTAATGAGAACTCTGAATATTTTAAAATTAATCTGAGAATACCATTTAGAATGTGAAGTTCTCCTTGCTTCAACTTTTATTTTATTTACAGATTTTATTTGGATATGGTTCTAGCTGCCTCAGGGTACTATATCTAGCATGTAGAGTGGACTTAAAATACTTCACTATACTTTAAAATCTCTTCCCCTTTTCTTGATTGTAGGCTTTATTTTTGTTTTTCTCTTCTCCTTCACCTTCTGCAGTCACCTTCACAAAATATCACTGAATGGTCATGTGTCAATGCCATTTTATAAAATGAATTACAGGGAGATTTATTCCTGAATTCCTATTCCACGTTCACTCATGCAGTAAGGAAAGGCAGACTTGACCTAGTCCTATTGATTTATGTGCATATTACTATTAATTCTACAGATGGGGGGAGTGTGCTAAAGCATTCTGAACAAATTGTATCAGAAGAAAAGTGCAGTTAGAGATGGGCAAATTTTACATTATTTTATCTTTCTTTGATTTTCTTCCTTCATATGTTAAATTCAATTAAAGCTTTTTGGTTTCATTAAAGCATCTGTTGCACAGTTAAATCCTTCCTGTCACAGAATGATAAATTTAACATGTTTGAAGCTTAGCAGATGTTTTGTCCAATCATATTTATTTGTTGCATTGCATTCCTTTGAAACTTCCTATTTTACTACCTCCTGGGGGCTACTGTTTTCAAAGGACTTTGTTTCTAACTTTCCCATGTCATAAATGCCTTTTTTCTGGGCAGAGGGTGACCTGGAGAGAAGAGCATCTTGCCAGCAATAACATCTAATAACACACTTGGACTATGCTGTCTCCATGTGCAGCTTTGACTCAGCCTTTCATTCTCTTGCTTAATAGAAATAATTATGTGGCTTCATCTCTAAGACACAAAGTTAATCAACCTGCCCTGAATACAAAACAGGACAACAGGGAGGTAAATGAGTGTTATAATCAAGCATTTTGCCTGTTCCCAGACATCTAAAAAAGTCTTACAATTAAGAGACTTGAAATTTTTCAAGACCAACCTCCTCTAAATAAAACAAAATGGAAGTATATTTCAAGTAAGCTGATGTAATTAATACTTTTATTGATTCTAATGTAGCTATTTGGTAATTTAAAAGTTTAAGTGATTTTGTTGGTAGCTGTTGATACTTGTTTCTATGACAGAACTCTATTGATTGAGTTCCATATTTGTTTCTAACTTGAACAAATTTTTTTAGACTTCGCAAGAACAGTCAACACAAGGTGAAAAGGTAAATAACCTGAACAATCAGCCAGTGCAAACAGTGAGGTTGAAGTGTAACTTCTGCAGAAGTTCTGGCCTTACAGTGACTGTTTCTGAGAGAAATGGCTTTTCTTGGTTTTCATCTCCTGGGCAAGACAGCTTTTCAAGGATGTTTTCTTGCTCAAGGGATGCTCTATATGGAGAAATGACTTGCACACTTTGGGCTTATGTTTTTGGGGTTTTTCTGGTTTTTGGGGTTTTTTTTGTGTGTGTGTTTTTGTTTGTTTGTTTGTTTTTGTAACAAACCAAACATCATTAATGGAATTCTAGTCTGTATTACTTTCTCAATAGAAAATATAGATACAACCAACAGCCTTGGTTAAGCCTAAAAATGTTTGACAAATTCCAGAAGTTTCAGCTTAAAAGATCTTTCTTTGGGTACACTGAATCTAATTGAAACTGTAATAAATTTACCTTGGAACCATTACTGTTAATGGTCCTATATCAGATTATAGCTGTATTATGACACATGGTTTCAAGAACTGTATATGAGTTTAATTTCTAAGTCATTTAAGATATTTGAGATATTCCCCCAAAATCCTTTTCTGAGAGAGATTGATATTTCCCTTCCCTACAGTGCACCTTTAAGGTAATAGCAAAACATCAGAGCAAGTATCTGTGAACATCTACAACTACTTTTTTTGTTTTCTAAAACAAAGTGGGAATATTTAATGTACACCTACATTATTCAATCACAAAGATTTCAGGTTCAGGGTGAGGGGAGATGGAAAGCAAAGAAAAAGTATCCTTGAAAGACAAGTATTTTAATAGTTATGTTTATCATCAATACCAGTGTTTTGGGTTTATTAATTCATTGCATAATATGATGCCTAAAACTGTTTCAAGTTTACAGGATGGCTGCCAAAATTTGACTTTAGTGGCCTGGTATCACGTGCTCTGGTCATGTTGTTGTGTTTGATAAGTTTGGGGTTTGCCAATAAATGATGACGAGGTTAATATTTGATGATCAGGTATTATGAGTTCTCATATATAAAACCTAATCAGGAGCAGTTTTAATACAGAGCAGAATATTTTAATTGATGAGAAATACATGTTTGTCTTCACCTTAAGTCGTTTTCTGTACATTTTTGAGCCTGGCCTTAGGTTATGCTGCCATTAATCCAGAGTAATCCACTGTCTTTCTTAGAGCTATTGTATAATTCACCGTGGTGATTAAAATTCAAATATCATATTGACATTGTTCCATTTCCATTCTACTTGGACAGTGTTCTGTGTAGGCTAGGGGTTGTTTTGTCTTTCCTGAATTAGTCTTCTACAAAATCTTGTTTCCTTGTATACATTAATTCGGGAGAACACAGTCTAAATGTGACTAACTCATTATCTTAAACTGACAATAAAGAAACATGATATATGTTCACTGCAAAAATGCTCTCTATTTATTCAAAGTGCAGAATCTGATCTATAATTTAAATCTTAATTGATCAGAGTGTGGTTACTATGGATGGGTTCTTTTCATGTTTTGAATCAACATTTTGAAAGGGGAAATGAAATGGGTGAGCCAGTACATGCAGTGCCTGTGGATTCCCAGTGGCAGGGAGGAGATCCAAGAATAAAGTATATATATGTATGCATTAAGTATAAATATGACTTTTGCCTGATGCACAGTACAGGAAGTCTCTCTGGTTGAGAGCAAAAGAAAATGCAATTAGGGACAGAGTCACTGACAACTAAACACGCTGTTTAAAAGTGTTCTGGAACACTCTAAAATAAACCCATCAAATACCCCAGCACAAACCATTTAGAAGGAAGTGTAGCTTTCAGAGTTCTCTTCAGGACATGTTTTGGCAGTATTTTTTTGTAACAGAGATGAAAAAACCCGTTTCCAAGCGAGCACTCCACGCTGAAAGGCTGGGAGCTGCAGGGACAGAAATAACCGCGTGTGCGCGTCAGCTTTTCCACGCACAGCGCCCCAGGTGAATGGGAGTTTTATGGAGCAGGCAGGGCTGGGGCAAGGCAGGGTGTGAGCCCCGGCAGCTGAGTCAATGCCCTGCCTTGTTGGATGTCTGTCCATGCTCGGAACGCTGGCGTTGCCAAGGATTAGCTCAGTGCTCTGCCTTGGCAGCCGCTGCTCAGAGCGGGGTTTTTACACAGAGGGAGAATAAGTTTGTTTTAAAAGCACAGAAATCTGTAAGGGTAATTATCTTGAGGGCCATTCTGGTTCTCGCCCTGAATTTCTGTAACTTCCCAAACAGCTTTCTAGTCTGTGTATGTAAAACCAAACAAACTTTGTAATTATATTTGTATTTCTTGATAATTTTTCCTGCTTTCTTTCATCAACATTTTCCTTTTTAAGTTGTAGATAAGTATTCATAAAATTCTTCTAACTTTAAAAGTCCATTACAATCTAAAATGTATCTTTTGAGTTGAGCTGGTGAAAACAGTAGGAACTAAAGTGCATTCACTTCTGGAGCCTTAAAATAACACTGCTCGCCTCCGTTACTTCAAGTGTTTGTGTAACGAATTGTATTTACTTTTCTATTGCACGTGAGCAACTAATTACTATAGCACCTCTCACTTCTCATAGTATTTATATTGCTGTAGTCACCAGCAACTTTAAATATGAACAAAAAACCCACAGCACTCTGTAGGCTGTACAGAACTCAGAAAAACTATATATATATATTAAAAAAAAAACAAACTCAACACTTCTCTGTCTCTGTGACTGTGAATTCCTTTCCTTGCTAGTCAAGGGGTTGTCTGTTCTCACTGCATTCTGATTCTTTCCTCTAAGTGTCCTGCAGTCTGTCGTGCAAAGAGAGGTAAGGGTGGGCACTGGAGCAGGAAGAGGGATTCCTGAAAAGCCAGGAGAGACACATATGTTTCTTCCTGTACCACCTGATGTTCCCCCATAAACAACAATGCAGACCCACATTTTGTAAGATTTCGTTGAAAATCTGCTGTATCATACTGCTTCACAAGAGATGTAGTTCTCATTTCAAAGAAGCTCAGATTTTGAGATGGCATAACTGGAGAATGGCAAAATCAGAAGGGAGAAAGGTGGTAACAAATCCATGGACGTGGGGATGCTTCTGCCTGATGTGAGAAGGTTACCAAGTCACCAACCTGCACTATGGGGAGACAGGCTTGGATGTCTGTGCAGATGAGAAAAAAGATGAGAAGGTTCTCATGAAGAGTTCTGTCATTCATTTATTGAGCCAATTTTTTAATTATTGGCATCTTTGGGAGCTTTTCTGAACAGCTGAATGATCTGAAGCATTATGGGATGATAAGTTTTTGCTCAGGGGTTTTTAAAGAATATGGATGGTAGAAAACAAAATTCATACAGCAGCGTGTTGAGCACTTAATGCATCCTTTCTATTTTAACTCCAGAAAAGGAAATTAGAATTGCATAAGATGGCAAATAGGAGGGACACACAGTCCCATGCAGTGGCTGCCAGTGATGTGCAGGAATTACAGAACTGTGGTCACTCTGCAGCCCTGCCTGTGCACGAGGACAGCACAACTGCAGGTACCTGTGGCAAATCCAGGTGGGACAGCTGCAAGGGTGATTGAGGCATACAAGGATCACTGGAGGAGGTGTGCCAGCTGTCAAACTGAACCTGCCAGTCCTGCCATGCAAATGGAGTGCCAGGAAAACACATCTCTAGTCAAGGCTTCCACATACAATCCAGTTTGTGGATCTGATCATGGTCCTGGCACTTGCAGTTTTGGTAGCAGCTCCTGGTCAGGAGCTGGTAACAGTGGGGTGCTCTGATTTGGGTGCAGTCAAAGGGAGCCCTTCCAGCTGCTCTCCAGCAGTGTTGCAATCTCCAGACAGGGCTGGCACTGTCTTGGTGTGCCTGTGCCAGGGCACGGAAGGGAGTGGGGCTGATGTGGCCATGAGCAGCAGGCAGGGTGATGTGGCTGGCTGCAGGCAGGGCAGCACCAGCCCACAGTTTACACTGCTTTGCACGTACAACCACACCCAAAAGATTGAGGGATGTTTCCTCTATATCCTACTGAAGCAAAGGGAACAGTTCAGTTTTCAACTGCTCACAGTCCTGACTGGGCTGTGTAAGTTTGTGCTGAAAGACAGCAGAGCACAAGGGGNTGCTGTTCTCTGACTTGGCACAAAAAGAGGTTGTTACTAAACCAACAGGAGCTATTCTGGAGAGAAGGAAGGATTTATTTTGTCTGGCACTCCATGTCCCTTTTGCATAACAATGCATGATTAATTATTCTTCTATCACTTATGAATTACTTAGTTTGTCTGTGGCCAGAGTAAATTATTCATTCCAGCTGCTGTAATGAGCAACAGCAAGAAATTTCCTATCCCTCTAAAATATATCAATTAATGAGTATATTAATTAAATGCATTTTATCACTGCTCTTTTTTAACTTAAACTTCAGAAGTCTAAGAAAGAAACCAATATAGTTGTATGTTTATCAACAGGCCAAGTTCTGGTAGAAATCTCAAGAACACACAAGAAACTTAATGACAGTCTAGAGGAGAGTGTAAGTTAAATAATTTCTTCTAATTCATTTTACTTGTGAAATTATAAACTACTTTTGCCAATTTTTAATGACCCTGAATTCATTTGTTTTTAAAGTTCAAAAAGTTTCATAAAGAAATTATATCTGAACTGGAGAAGAAAACAGACCTGGATGTAAAATATATGACTGTAAGTACATTGAATTCTAAAACTCCCATTTTATTTGTTTATTGCTAGTCAAAGAATTTTTTTAGATGTTGTTTCCCAAAATTTAATTAATTGATATGAACTTTAATAATATAACTTTAATAATGAATGAACTTTAATAATAAAATGCACTTTAGATATATAAAGATGGCCAAGATTTTCATGCCTAATTTAAGTTAAAAAGGGAACCCCTGTATGACTTCATAGCTCCTTAAAACTACAGCAGTTGCTGAACTTATTTGGGATGTGTGAGCAATATCTCAGAGATCACAGTAATGCTTTTTAGTCCCTTACCCAGATATATGGCTGTGTGCATTATGAGATGATGTAAATGTTTTGATTGCAGGCAACTTTAAAAAGGTACCAAACTGAACATAGAAGCAAACTGGATTCTTTAGAGAAGTCTCAGGCTGAGCTGAAAAAAATCAGAAGGAAAAGCCAAGGAGCACGAAATGTAACAAAGTATGAGCATAAAGAAATGGAGGTCAGTGCATTGTCTCTTATTTGTTTCTTTCTCAATGAGAATTAGTCATCAGAAAAAGTTCATGGTTCCTCAGAGTTGGTGTGTATTAAAGGCACTCCTAGAGTTTGTACTGCAGCTGCAGTTGAGCTCTCACTGCTCCAGTATACATCTTCAGAGACTTCTGGTTCCTAGATTTCATCCCTTGACCAGTAATTGATCTGTAACTACACTTTATGCAAAGCTTTACACAGGGAGCCAGCTAAACTATGCAAATTCAGTAGTAATTTGCTACAGGGTCATTTCCCTAAGTAGGCAGTGCCAACTTGTGTTACTGCCTTTCCTCCTGCCCTTAATCCAGCATTGCCATCTTGAGGTGAAATCCGAAATTGCAAGACAATGAAGAGAAACTTCAGATTCTCATTGTCATGTGTCTCTGAAAATACTTGCCATTGATATTTTTATTTCCACGACACTTGTACTTCGTGCTAGCTAATATTTTTTTCTCCATATTTATTTTAATTTTCAAAGAAATCTTTGTGTATAACACAGTACAGTAAGTGTAGGTAACAGTAGCTCCTGTTTCTTACTGCCTGTCTTTTAACCTGCATTCGTAAGAGTTGAGGGGTTTTTTAAAGTTCTGGGTCTGAGCTCAAGGATTAGCATTTAATGAATCCTCGTAATCTCAGATAAATACAGTTTAGTCTTTTTAGTAATTCATTTTCCCCCCCTCCTAAATGAAGCAGAGATTCATCACAGCTTTGTGTGAATAAATGCAGCTGCAGTGGTGCAGACAAAGGTCGTTAGTCTGATTTGAACACACACCACACACACCGCCCTCACCACCCCTAAATAGGCTGTTAATTGCCTGTAGGGACAATATACATTCACCTGATGAGATCAGGGAAGTCAGATCTCTGCAGGAAAAGAGAAGGGACTTAGAAGTAGAGCCACCCTATCCCACCCTGCCTTTCCAAAAGCTTTTTCTAAGGCTTCTAGAGTTTACTTAACTACTTGGATATAGCATCAAATAAAACTCAGAGGCTCTATGTGATTCTTTTTTCCCTTTTTCCCTCAGTATTTGGAAACTGTGAGCTCTCGACAAAGTGATATTCAGAGATTTATTGCAGAAGGCTGCAGAGAAGCTCTCCTTGAAGAGAAAAGAAGGTTCTGTTTTCTGGTTGACAAGCACTGCAGCTTTACCCAGCACATGCACTTCTACCACGTTCAGGTCAGTGCTGTGAGTGTAAACAGAAATGAAAGTCCTGAAATCCAGGCACACAGGAGAAGTTGAGTGTCTCCTGCAGCATGTAGACCAGACTGCCAGAAATAGAAGAACTGAAGTGCCAGACAAGTGTTGTGCCCAGTTCATAGAAAATGTTTACAATACACTATTCTATGAAATGTACTGTAACAAAAATCAAGGGTTGCTGTGAATTTTTTAAAATCATGTATTAAGAAAAAAATGCATGGACTGATCAGGTACTTCCAATATCTGACCCTGCAAAAGAGTTGTTTTTACAACATCTTATTTCTTTCAAAGAGGTATTCCTTAGAAGAATCTTAGAAAATACTTCCATTTTGCTGGTGTAAACATTTTGGTATAATGAAAGTTAACCAGTAGGTTTGTGCAACTTTATGAAAAAGCCTATCTTTGACAAGTGTCTTTTAATTTGGATGCAGTGTGCGGACTTCCTAAAATCCAAGCTGCCTGGCTGGGAAGAAATCTGTAGTGATGCCACCAAAGTGCCTGAAAAAGTCAGAATGATGATAGATGAAATCAGGACCCCTGGTTCCACCCCAGTTTCTGGAACGCCGCAGCCTTCACCGATGGTAAAGAGAAACACCCTGGTATGTTCCTCATGGCTGTGGGGTCTCTTCAGTGGGTGGGCAGTGGCTTCAAGAGGTTCTGTTGGACCTCAGCATTTGGGATGGACTCCATAGTGTATCTCAGCTGGAATATACTGGGCTTGGGTATGGAACCAAAGTCATTAGGCTGAAGCTATAGGGAAAATACACAGCAGGGAAGGGAAGAGCACAGGTCCAAACAAGGCTCAGCTCTCAGCTGGGTGCCCATGGCTTCTCCTGCAGAGCTCAGCCTCAGGGCTACTTTGGTTCCAGCCATTCCATTTCCTACATTCTTGTCTGTAACTAATCCATACTCAGCAGTTCAGTATGTACTTAAGAAAAATGTTCTTTTCTATTTTCTTTCCTTCTTCCCTTCATGATTATTAGCTTATTGGAGTACAGGTGAAATTCTCACTTCTGCTGCTTTGCATGTTGTGTCATCATTAGTTGTTGAATTTCTAAATGATTATACTAACAAGAAAAATCTGGAGATCATCATGCTATTTGCAGAAAGAAAGGCTACTGTAGCCTTCCCACTAGCAAGTGTTTATCAAGCCTCTTACAAACCTTCTATCAGCAATCCATAGGAACATGTGGGCTTTATGTCATGTTTAAATGTGTATCCTTTAGGAATACTTAAGCATTGCTCTCTAGAATTTAATCTGGAAAAACAGTTATTGCTGGTCCCTCAGTATTGTGATACTGTTGTTTTTGTGGCTCCAGATTGGAAATGATTTTTATCCTCACCAAGAAAATGCATCCAAAGTGCCCCCAGCTCCCACAGGCAGGGCGTACACGAGCCCACTCGTGGATATGTTCAACAATCCTGCAACAGCTCCCAAAGCACCTTCTGAAAACCTGAATCACTCAGCAGGTGAGTGTCCCTTCCCTACAAACTGGGGAAGTGTGAATGACATCCTGCAGTGTTCAAAATTACCTCAGGGCTTCTCTGCTACTACAATGATGTGAATGTCAGGATGTATAGAGGAGTAGGAAAAGTCTGTACAAAGGATTCATATAATTTACCTAACAGGAGAGAGATGTGTTTTAAGAGAAATGTTTGCACTAAAAATGCAGGTTAGGATAGGTAGTTTCTCGTAATCACTTTCTGTGTGTCACTGATTAACCCAATTTAACTGCTCTCATGGTTTGCAATATTATCAGCAGAAGGCATTCCATGATTTTGAACAGTGTACATCTCAGTGTTCCAGTGCACACAAACAAACACTGACCGTCTCACTCTGGTTTACTTTAAGGGCATGTAGCAGTAAGGGAGAAATGCACATGGGACAAAATGCACACAGTGTTGTAGTTCTTTTCCTGAAACTGAAAATCCTAGTAAGATTTGCTTCCCAAGTGTCTAATATATTGATTTTTATACTTTCTGTGATATAGGAAAGAAGTAGGCCTAGAGCACAGCATAAGAAATGCAGAACTCTTCAATGTGTAATAGAAATTCCAGCATTTCTTTCCTAAAAATATATTTACAATATAATGTACTAGTCAAATAACATACAGTTTTAAGCCCTCCTTTATTTTTTTCTGATAAACATCTCGTGTCCAGAAAGTGCCAAGTGTCTGCAAGTCTCCTCAATGCTGAAGCTGAGTGCTGAGGCACATTTGAAAGTTGGATTTAATACCGTTCCATTCTTTCAGAAGGGAGAATTTTTGAAGGCCTTTTACAGCTGTGATTATTTAATACTTTTCATGCCAAAAGAGGAAAGAAGTAGCCAGTTAAAACTTACAGAACCTTTTCTGCCTGTTGGTTCCACTTTATTATGCTGGCTGTGTGCATATAAAGGCACATGCAGTTAAGAACTTCATAGTGATAAGAAACATTGGCAGTGAGAGGTGTCTAAGTACAAAGTCTCAGAACTCCATTTGCACTTGAGTTTTCCTTTCTTTTTTTCCTCTCAGATTACTAATTGCATTTATTTCTGTGTATCTAATTTTTGGGGTTTTTTTCCTTTTTTTTTGACAGAGAATTCAGATTATGCCAATTTATCACGTTCAACTTCCGTTGCCACGGGATTAAATACAATGAAAAGGCAAAAAGTGAAGACAATCTTCCCACATACTGCTGGAAGCAACAAGACATTGCTCAGCTTTGCCCAGGGGGATATCATCACCCTGCTGGTGGCTGAGGAAAAGGATGGCTGGCTTTATGGGGAGCATGACACAACCAGACTGTAAGATAATCAATATATTACCCACCTTGAACATGAAGTAGAAGTATTTCTCACCAGATTATGTTAGCAGACATTAGTAAATTGTTTTCCACCTTTTTTACTGGTTGTCACTGACTAGGGACTTGGGGTCTCCCTCTTAGGAAAATCATCAGAATTTGGTATCTTCAAAAGTTAAATCTGTTTGCTGAGTCTACTGTTGTATTTTGAAAGATCTTTCCAATTTTATATAATATAAAAGACCTTTCCCTTTACAGAAAAGGATGGTTTCCATCATCATACACCAGACCACTGGATGAATCAGCAGAAGAAAAAGGCTTTGCTCCAGTGCCAAGGTAACATTTTGGGTGGCACTTGCAGAACTGCCCAGATCTTCACTAACATTTATTTAAAATGTTATTTTTGTGCTCATGTTCTTTTGAGGTTCAGCAGCATGTACAGTAAATACTCTCTAACAGTAAAATCCAGAAGGGAGAGGTCTGTAGTACAGTGCCTTAATAATGTTAATGTGTTTTAATGGTTACATACAGACCCAAGGAGTAGAACAGCCTTAACCCAGAGTCCCACTGGCTCCAGGACATTGTATCCTGTTACTCACTTCTGTGCTTTCCTGGTGCTAGATAGAAATGTGAGATGGATTCTGGCATCTGAGAATGGGATTTGTTGGGTTCTGTCTTGCAGCCCTGCACCAATCCGAAGTGTTAGTTCTGTGAACCTTGTGGAGAAAGGGGAAGTTGTCCTCCCACCACCAGACTACGTGGGGGCTGTGCAGACAGACAGACGGACGGAGCCTGCCAAAGGCGCTGCTGTGAAAACTCCGACCGACAGAGCAGAGCAGGCGGGCCCGGTGAGTGCCCGGGGCAGGGAATGCCAGTCTCCCACCCTGCTGGGATGGCATCTCCCACCTCACCTACCTGTGCTTGACTTCAGCCCTTTGACCCAGCTGGCACCAGGAGGAACAGGGGCTTTGGCATTTCAGTCCATCCATCCTGACAGGAAGGGAGAATTGTTCAGGGGTATAACTGACAGTAGCAGGAGACTTACCCTGCACAGCAGAACTTCTCAGCAATGGAATCTGTCAAACATGAAAAGAAATTCTCAGAGAAAGCAGTACAAATCCATCACCTCCAGTGATGTTAGAGCTGTGGGGCACAGGGGATTTACAGCAGCATAAACTCTGTTCAAGAACCCCATGAAAGCAAGTGTTGGGTTTGCAGCTATTGCTGAGGGAGCGCTGTACTAATTCCTGGCTGTATTCAGCAAACCTACAGCTAAGTGAAAATACATTTTTTATGAACAGATAATGTATTACAATGCTATTATTTCTGCTATTTAGGCAGCATTCAAACTGATTCAAAAAACTAATCAAATTAGGCAATTACTAGCTTTTTTCTTGCTGCTTATTTAATTATTTTGATGATGTTGTGATGTTTTTGAGACTTTCTCCAAAAAGCCTTTTAAAGCAGAGATCACATTTTTGAAGGCAAAAAAACCTAATTAAATAAAATAAGGTTAGCATTGCTAAAACATAAGACATCGTACCAAAGTAATATGCAAAGTTCCATTAGTTGGTGCTATAGGAAACTTCAGGAATCAAAGAATAATACAATTGTCTGCCAGTAGCTAAAAAGTTGCATTATTTATTGGTATGACTGAAATATTAATCTATCTCTCAATATAACATCTAAACAGATTGTGGGTTGACCTGCTGACAGATGTCCTTTCTAAGTGAAATCTGGTGAATCCTACAGTAGAAATTGAAGTGGCCTTTGTAAATTTGTGCTTTGTGGAAGTAAAACTAAGAAATTTAAAAAGCAGAAATTGAAAGCTTGTTACACCCCATCTTGGTTAGTGGTGAAAGAGTCCAAAGTATGACAATTTATACAGGTATTCTGTGGAATAGAAAGGCACCAGGAAACAATGGCTGTCTTTAATGAAACCTCCTCTCCTGGTCCTTTTAAGTCTGCTCTTAGGATGTTGGGTACATGGACAGTATTTCTTACCTAGAGGTGTTGGGCATTATAAGGGTTTTTTTGCTATACTGGCTAGCAAAGAAAATGAACTGTATTTAAAATAAGTAAGAATAGAACCATTCAATTACTAATCACTAATAATCGCTTCAAATACATCACTCTAGAACTCCAGAAAAAAATACAAAACATGGGAAAGACAAGTATGGCATAAATTACATAAATTGACAGTAACATATGCATTTTAAGTTATTATCTGCATTTTAGAAGTATGGAGAAATACAGAATTTTAACAAATGGGAGGGAAGGAATTATATTAATTTTGTTTCTTGTGAATAGAGTGTTTTCAAAGCAATCACTTTTGTAATCAAATCACAGACTTGTGTCTAGTTCTTGAAAAAACAGCTTACCTCACTTTACAAATATAAAAAGTATGAAAGAAAATATGAAAGTTGTTGCTGGAGATTTGTGAAGCTACTCTCAGTTAGAGATCTTACTCCATTTCATTATGAGTCATGTTTTGGGATACCCTTTTTTTTTTCCCCATCTAAATATTCCTACAGAAAAGAGTTGCACTTTTTGGGGGAGCCAGAACAGTTTAATATTAGCATATATATTTGAATTCACATCCAAGTAAGTGGGTTTATTTCTCAGCAATGACCCTTGTGGTGTAGGAAGTGTGTAGTTTGTGCAGTGATGTTTCTGGGAGTGTGTTTTCTATGAGGAATGAAGCTTTTCTGCTGCATGAAATGGTTATCAAGAAATATGACCTAAATCTCAGTGTTCAGTTACTTTCAAAACAAATATCTGGGAACTTCTAAAATTATTCTGAAGACCAGCATCTGTATTTTGACATGTTTGTGGTTTTCATTTTTGAATGAAGAAGCCACGAGCCTCAGTAATGGTGTAATGTCAGAATTTATACCGTGGCTCCCTTAGCCTGTTTATTGCTGTTCAGGCCTGCAGGATCAACTTGGCTTTCAGGTGAGATTATGTCCAAAGCCAATCCAGAAGGGAGAGCTCCCTGCCCTGGCCCAGGTGACTGACTAAAGAGCTTAAAAGAATTAAGCAATGTGTGAAATGCTTTCAGGATCCCTGCACTGTTCTGCTGTGATCACTCCATTCTCAGAAACAGTCACCTTAAGGGTTGTTTTGGTTTGTGGCATTGGGTCAGGGGGCTTAGGAATAAATTTAAGGCTTGTGGACTAACATTCCTGTTGAACGAGAAACTCAAAAGGAATGGCAGATCAGTCAGTTGGCAGAGCTCGAATTAGAGCAGTACAATCTCTTTGGAGGTCAGAATGGAAACTGATAGCTCCTAGGAGTGGAAAACAAATACATCTTTTTTGATAATCTAAATTTCCACAGTGAAAGCAAGACCAAAATAAATTAGAAATTCTGGAGTATAGAACAATGACCACTTTTGTTGAGGCACCTCCTAACTCACAGCAATTGCTGTGACCCCATCTTAGGATAACTGTGGAGGAGAGTTGCTGCACTTGCAACCAAGTGTTTTGTTCCAAAATCACTATTTATTTTCATTCTTCCAGAACCTCCTTGTCTTTCCTGCTTCCCTGCAAGTCCCCAACCCCCACACCTCCATAGGCTTTGGAAATAAGCCTAGCATTATACAGGGCTGGCTTGTAGACTCATACAGGATTTACAGATGTGTAAAACAGTCTGTTCACTGGGCCTCCTATGCAGAAGCAGGAAATGATTCAAAGTATCTTATTTTTGTTTCAGAATAGACAGAAAAAATAGCTCAGGATTTCAAGGAAAGATGAGGAATGGTTCTGGCCATAAAAGTTAAACTGTTCATGCTGTGCTATACAAGACAGTAATATGCACAACAGTATCAACTGTAAAAAAAGAAGACTTAATACTTGACATAGCTTTGAGGAGGGGTGGTGTTCAGTAAGATTTAATTCAGGCATTTGTTCATTTTTCTTAATTTTAAGGGCTAATTAGGCCTAATTCTAGGGTCTAAGTCTATTTACAACTGATGTACTTGAGCAATTTCATTGGAATCACAAGCCAAGCATGAGTTAAGAACCTGCTGAATGAGATCCTGAAATCCAGCGTGCCTGGAATGGAAAGCCTGACAGGCTTTGGTTCAGCACTGAAATTTTTTAGTAATAAAACCAAACTGGTCATACAGATTAATTACAGGGTCTCATTCTCTTAGCAAGGCAGCAAGAGCACCTGTAGCATATTTCTCCAAATTCATGTAAATACCTTTTTTTTTTTACAGAAACCTGACATGAATGGCATTATAAAACCACCTTTTCTAAGGTAAAATACTTTTCTACACTGATTTTGCTGTGTTTTTATATTGGTTTATTTTATTTTTTTTATTATAAAGGGGAAATAAGGATCGTTATCATTAATTTCTCTGTGACCTTTCCCAGGCACTGCTAGAACAATATGGCTAAAATTAGGTGCACTTTCCTCAAGAGTGGCATCAAGTGCAGTACAATACACAGGCCCTTCTCAGAAAAACATGTTTCTCCAGTAGCTTGACAGGGAACAGGACTCAAAACCTTTCTTTAACGTGGTGGGTTAAAAGGAAAAATCTTTGAAGACTGGGAGCTATTTTAAAAAGTCTAACTTCCCAAATTTTTGGTTCATGGAAAAGGAATTCTTCATGTGCAACCTCGTTTTACAAATTCAAGTTAAACTAAGAGTTGCACAGAATCCCTGAGTCTCAGAACCATAACTTACTGTTTGACAACAGCTTGGATGAAGGACCTGAATGAATAAATTTGGGGTTGGATTGCAGAAAGCCTTCAAGTAACTTCATGCATTTCTTTTCAGTGGAGAAAACCCCTTTGCAACAGTGAAACTCAGACCCACAGTAACAAATGACAGATCAGCACCGATTATCCGATGAATACACAGCTCAAGACACACGTGCTTCCTCCTTATCAACACCCAGTTCCAGCAATGACAATTACTTTCTCAACTTGTCCCAAAAATTTATTTAAATGTAATTACTGTACAATAGACTCATACTGGAATGGAGCTCTGATGTTTTTTAAACTATAGTTTCTAATGAGGTAATTGCTTTGGGCTAGTGTTTGAACACTTGGGCTTGACTTTACAGTATGCCTTTTTTTGTAGTAGGAATTGTGACAATACTAGAGATAGTTTGGATACTCTAGTGAATCAGAGTAAGTAATAGCTCACAGAATCTTTGGCATTCATTACTTGGAAGCTGCAATGGTAAGTTCTAGGATATAAGCCTGCATACGCCACTTACTAAAGAAGATAAAAGTGATTTTTTTTTTCAAACAGAACAATGTAACAACTGCCTTATTCCAGAATAGAGAATTGCCTGTATAAATGATTATATGTTATTTTGTGTAAGAAAGATACCTTAGGTTATAAATAAATATTTATCCCCTTAAGAATAGACAACTTGTAATGCCTTGCTTAATGTTCACGCACAAGTTTCAGGTGTCAACAGAAACTCATTTTCAGTCTGTGTTATACTGTCAACACATTCTTCAGTGATAATTTTGTCTTTAAAAACTGTTGTCAAACTTTAGTCTGATAAAAGGTCATAATAAAGCAATGCCATGATTTTTTCTCAAATGCCAATATAAAAAGGTGCCTTTGAAGTTCCTCCATTACTGTAGCCTACCCAAAAGGAAAACATCCTGAAGCTGAAAATTTTTGGTTAAGGAGCTGAGCAAAGGCATGAGTGCTGGCACAGTGCAGTAGCTAATTGAAACTGAGCTTTCAACTTCAGCCACAGCAGAGCTGAGCTGTGATTAATCCTTACTCTAAATCATTCTATTTTACACATGCACGTTTCCTGCAGCATCCCCTGGCTCATTCCTTAAGTGGTGCCTACTTCTACTACTATAAACAGTGAATTCAAGTCATGTGAAATGCCTTTCAGTTACTTAATAGCAAAAAATAGTATATGAGCTTGTGCTGGCTCCTCTCACCCTGCCTTTCAAGTTCAAGGCCGAGGACAGTTTGCCAGAGAGCCCTGCATAGACATCCCCACCTGAAACACCAGCTTTTCAGAGGGGTAACTTACACCTGAGCCCATCTTCTAAAGCCCAGTGGAGGCAACTCAACCTAGCCTGTCTGAGCTTTCAATAATTCAGTATCAAAATTAAACAATCTAAGATGCAAAAGCCCTTTACTCAGGGCAGCTCATGGTTGGCAGTGCCCCAACATCTTCCTGCTGCAGGCAGAAGGTTCTGCTGCCTGTGAACCATCACCAGCCCCTGCATGATGCAAAACCCTCACTAATTAAAACAGGGCTTGATTGTTTGTTATTACTTGTGTCTGCAGTGAGGGAGAGGAGCTGCTGCCAGAAGTAGCACACACAGCACTTACAACACATCCCTCAAATACCTGATGCCCTAAACATGTAGAGTCTTAAACATCATTTATCATAAGGATTCTAGCACACACCCCTTGTTGTAGCTAGGATTACTACTCTGCTTTCAGACTACACGATATCAGACATGTCAGTAACATACTTAATAATCCAGCCACAAGTTGAGGATTGCAAAAGGAAAAGCAGTTTTATTTAGTTTTCAACAGGTGCCACTAAACATGGAAAACAAGTCAGGTTTTCATGTTTTGCAATGCACATGCTCATAAAAGATTAAGTTTAAATTACATGCAAGGGACTAAATTCCTTCACACTTTACAAAACAGGTCTGAAGCAAATAAAATGATTGTACATGACATTTACATTAGAAAGAGTATGCTAACAGTTGTAGCTTCCGTAAGCACGTCCACGTTCAGCCCCTCAGCCAAAAGCTGCCCCACAGTTAGGGCATCTTCTCTGCCTCAGTGCAAGGCAGAACAGAATCCCAATTGGAAAGAATACAATGGCACACAAAACACCAAGACAGGTGAAGGTGTCCTCCAACACGCCAACCCTGCAAAAAGGGAAAACAGACTCAGTCAAGGACACTCACCAAATCTGCCCCCAGATCACCACTCTGCTTTGGCAGTCACGAGAAACCACACCATTTTATAGAGCAAGATAAAGTACAACATTTGGGAATTGTTCCTGGTTTCTACTTCTCAAAACTGATTTCCCTTTAGAAACTGTAGTGGAACTAATTACTGATGTCACATGGCTCCAGCTGACTCCCAACTCCATGACCACC
>VZTT01076029.1:0-10766 GCA_013400855.1 Buphagus erythrorhynchus
AAAATAATTTCAGGGAGAAGTAATGACTGAATATTCCCAAATCCATTTGCTTCTGCTAAAAGAACAGCTTCACTGGAAGGAGAGGGAAATAATCAAGAACAAAAATCTCATCCCGGCATCCTCTCATGTTCAGTAGGCATGAGGGACTCCTGTCCTTCACAGCTAACACAATAACTTTGCATTTTCATCACCCAGAGAAATTATTAATCCTTGTTTGAACCTCTCCACATGCCCCAGTTCCATCACTTCTGAGGCAGTGAGTTTGACTGGAATACAGAGAATTAAATAAAGGACAGAGGGCTGCCTTGGCCTGATGAAACACAAGAACAAGGCTGGAGATCTGGAGGTGTCCAAGGCCAGCATGGACCTGGGTGAGTGGGAGATTTCTCATTTATCTGAGCCAGAACAGCAATTCTGGGTTAGCCTAAGATAAAACTCCCTCCATTACCTCAGGATCAAACTCCTCAGCCTGCAGGAAAAGCCAAGATTTTCCATCCTGAACCAGCCAGCTAGGAGTTCAAAGCTGTGTTGTGATCCTTTATTATTATTATTATTATTATTATTATAGCTGTCAGCAGCACAGGGCATCACTTTTTGGCAGATAAAAGTGGCCAGGCAGCTCGGCTGTGCCAATTATTAGGAGGATTTTTAAGGTAATATCTTTTCATTCTGCAGATCAGAGTGTGCACAGCCACAGTGGCTTGGCTAATGAGGGGTAATTTGTTAAAGGAGCAATTATTTCATTAAGTAGCCCATACTTTCCCTGGTAAAAGCAGGGGGAAAAGCCCACAGCTCCTGCCACTTGTGGTGAGGAAGAATTTCTCCTTTTCTGCTCTTTGCAAGCACCTAAAAACACAACATGGAGAAGTCAGGGAGCAACACAAACTCACGCACAGAAACTGGGCAGATTTACCCTGGAAAAAAACGTGGTGGCCACACATTTTTGGGGCACTTTTCAGAGCTTTTCTCAGGGAAGGCATCAGCATCAAATTTCTGACTCGCAGAGAGGTGTGGAAGCCCAGGCACAGGAGAAAAGCAGGAATCAGGTGTTGAGGGACTCTGTGGAGAGCACAGAACCCCAAAATAGAAGTGAAGTTCCTGCATTTCCTACTCTAAAGGACTGCCAGGATCACGTGTCACTAAATTTGATGAGATTATAACTAAACAAGAACAAACCCTGCTAAACAAATGCCAATAAACATAATTATGGCCAGTTCATGGCTTCTGCATGGAATCCCCTTTTAATTCCATGAATATTCACTGGAAGGAATTATGCCACAGAGAAAACACACGGGGCAAAAATTTCCAGCTGAAAAGATATTTTGTCCTTCTTTTTTTTTTTTTTAATTATTATTTCTTTTCACTTGCAGTTGTGCTTGAGGGATGCAGTTTGGTCCCTGGTGGGCTGGAAAGGCAGAGCTGGAGCTGCAGCAGTGGAGAAACCCTTTGGTGCAAGGATCTGCTCCCTCTGGAAGGACAAATTCAAGTCTGTGTTTCACAGAAGAAGGGAAAGATGCTTTTATTTAAAGCAGATGGGCTCAGAGGAGGGGGATGAGAAGAGGTGGTGGCAGGGAAGGTTTTGGGATGTGCTGGGCTTTGAGAGTGGAGATGGGCTGGCACTTGGCAGACAAGGAATTACAGAGGGCAATTTGGGCTAAGAACTGCTCTGACCCGTCTTAAATCAGTTCTTCAGAGCCTCCCCAGAGGGCCCACAGCAATTTCCTTCAGCTCTGCTCAAAGGCCACTCTCCTCCAGGCAGCTTTTCCACAGGTCTGAGATGGCAATTGCATTACCAGGAAGCCCAGTTCCTTCATTTCTTTCTTTCTTTCTGCCAATCAGGGCATCACAAACTCTGTTTCCTGCCACAGAACACGAATTCCTGCCTGGGGCTGTGGTTTCAGCAGCTTCCAAAGCCCTGAGTCCCACATGAACCTGCTGCAATGTCCAGGTCCCCCCACAGAAGGGACATTGATCCCTCTGCCTCACCCCTTGCTCCATTTTCTGCAGGCAGCCCTCATTAAACTCTTCTTGCCAGGCATTTCTAGTTCTACTTATAAAAAAAAAAAATAATAACACCAAAAAAAGCACAGCTTGTCTCACTGCTTGATTCCCTCAGTGGATCCTTGGTGGATCTATTCACATTCTACACCACTCAGACATTACCCACTCACCCCATGTCGATATCCAAAGTATCTCTGACACCTTTTATTCACCCCCTCTCACATTCCTCTTAATTAATTGAGTGATGCTCACCTGCCCTCCCCCTTCCCAGCACATTTGGAAAACAAAGCCACTGCTTTGATTTGCATGGCATTTCCCCCCTCTTTCCTAAGAGACCACAGAAATAAACCTCAGGGTCCCAGCAGCAAATCAAGAAATCCTGCAGTACAAATAACTGAAAATATCTTTTACAATAGTCATCCTGGTATTTACATATTTGCTCCCAGTCTCCCCATCTAATTAGGCTCTGATTCCCATACTCACTTTTGCTGGCACAGAGCTCCATTATTTCCCTGTTTGGGGGCTGTGGCTGACTGGAAGGCTGTGGAATAATCCCATTTATTCCTTTGGTGCAGGAGGAGGCAAAAAACTGAATGATTCCAGTGAGTATTTGCAAAAGCAGAGGATGGCCCAGGTAATTTTAATTCTGTTTATACCACAGAGCATCCATGGGTTCAAACAGGGGGCAAGGACCAACCACCTGAGTGAATTAAGTTTTGGATTTGAGATTGAAGATCTTTGTTTGAAGATCTTTTGCAAAAGAGCCAGGAACTGGGAAATAACAATGGTACACCAGGAGAAATTCTTGGGCACTGAAATCAAACCCACCAGTGGCAAAAATCTGGGGATGCAAGAGGAAAACATCAGAAAAATGACAACAAGAGAGGCAGGAGGAGCTTTTCCAGCAGGTTCTGCAGGGTTCTGGATCATCCATGCAGTGAGGGCTGGAATTTGCTCCAGGGGAGGAGGCTCAGCCCCTCCAGATCTCTCCTGAATTTGTGCAGCTTTGGCCAAACTGGAGCAAGCATGGCTGGGATAAAGGAGGGGCTGGCACAGGAGGAGCAGCTTGGGAATATCCATCCCAGAACTGCTGTCAGGCTTAGGGCTGTGGCACCTTGTCAGGTAAATAAATTAAAACCCCATTTTTTCATTTAAATGACTTGGGTTTGACTAAGGGCAAAGGGGAAGGGGAGGGAAGAAGCTGTGAGAAGACAGCAGGGAAAGGAAACCACCTGAAAAGAGAGGAATTGGGAATTTTACCCTCATTGCCTCTGTTTCCCTGGCACATGGAAGCAGGAAAACATCTCTTGGATCTGCAGGGTGTGCAAAATCCCTCTGCCATTCTTCCACTGAGATAACTGAGCCTTTATCAGCTACTCTGCCACCTTTTGAAATTCTCTTTTTACCCACAGCAGGGTCAAGAGCCACCCGTGGGGCTGAGATCTGTGCTGCTGGCACAGAGATCCCATCCTGGCATTTTGCTGTTCCAGAAATAAACTTCAGCTTAGGATTTATCTGCTCTTGGTTAATGCCCCAGAAAAGCAGCCAAGAAGGAGCCCTGATGTGCTGTGGACTGGCCCAAGGGGAGCTGATAGCTCAAGACAGCCAAAAACCAGAGAAATTCTGGCTCCTGAGCCTTGCCCTGTTTGTTTTGTGGAATTTGGAGCTCAAATAATTTTGATTTTTTTGGGTAAGAGCTGCTCTAGGGATGTGCACTGACTCAAGAGGCCACCAAAGCATTTCCACTTAGAATCACCAGTGGCACATGAAGTTTGGGCTGCACTGCCCCAAACCTGGAATTTGGTGATTTCTGCCAAAAGAATTGGTCAGGAAACTCTCAGCACTGGGGAGATTGTGGTGGGCAGAGAAATCCTCTCTGTTTCTGCCTTTCCTACCAATTTAAAGTTCACTTTCTGCCCCACAAGTCTCTCTGAATTATTCTGGCTCTGACCAGGGAGGGATGGGATGATCCTTGCTCAGTCTTTGCTACCTTTTCTCTGTGCTGGGAATTCTATTCCAAATTATCCACCTTGTCCCCACAAATTGGGATCTTGCTGACCCCTAAACAAGGGGAAAAAGTTTATTAATATGGGAATCCTTGTGTATTTTGGGGTTGTGAGGGCTTCCAGGAACACAAAGCTGTGATATCCTGACCTCCTCTCCCACCGAGGGGGATTGTAAAGGAGACAGCAGCATTCATTATTGATCCCAAATGGAATTAATAAAGAAAGAACATTTACCACAGCTGATAAAATGTTCTGTGCCAGATCCTTATCCCTGGGTCAGCAGCAGGAACAACACAACAGTGACAAGCAAGATGTGAATCCTTATTTTTCCCAAAGGAGAAAACAATGTGGGAGCTGCTGAGGACACAAGAGTGAGTTTCCATGGGGAAATCCAAGTTGGGATCAGGAGATCCAAGTTGGGATCAGGAGATCCAAGTTGGGATCAGGAAATCCAAGTTGGGATCAGGAGATACAAGTTGGGATCAGGAAATCCAAGTTGGGATCAGGAGATCCAAGTTGGGATCAGGAAAGGCTCTGCAGGCCCTGCTCCTGCTGGGACAATTATCCCCATATCCCATGGGAATTTGGGATTTTGGGATGTGCTTTGCTGAGCTTCCAGGAGCAGCTGCCTCTCCCCTTGCTGTGGAATTTGAACAGCAAAAAAAACCTCTTGGAATATTACCACAATTCAAGGCTTCCCTGGTTTTCTCCCTGTTGAGATTAAGATGGTTCCTCATGCCCAGAATTATGGAATTTAGCTTGGATGCAGAGCTGCTTCCCTCACCTTGGACACCTCTGACAATGACACAATTCCCCCCTTATTCCTGATGTGCACTCACATAAATACTGCCTGGTTGCATAAATCTACATAAATTAACACCCCCAATATTAGGAAAGCTCTAATCAGCAGGAAAAAAGAAAAAAAAAAACAACAAAACCAGATTAAAGATAAAGGACTTGCAGCAAGTCTGTGCAACTCCTGCAATTTTTTACACCTGATGGAAGAATGCAAAGATTCTCCCCCTGTCTCGACTCAGGATGTTTTATTGCATTTATTTGCACCCCCAAACTCACCTGCATCACAAATTTTTGGCAAAGGGAGGGGGTGTTTTTCTCCTTCTCCATCAAAGTTGATTGTGATCAACAAAATAATCAGGGCTAGTGCTGAGATGCAGAAGAAATCCACCCAAATGAGCAAGATTTGGGGAAAGTTTAACCAAAGTTGTGATAGGGAGCCACAACCAGAAAAAAAAATAATATATATATATTCTGTCATCACAAATCCTCTAAAAATAGAGAGAAGCGAAGTGGAAGGTTGAAAGTTTGAGTGCTGGAAATTAAGGCAGGGCACTTTTCTCCTCTAAATATTCCGAATTTGCATTGCCACCAGCAGCATCACAGCAGATGTGATTTGAAACAGGCCCAGGGGGATGAGGGAATTCAGGGGCAGGATAAAGGATAAAGGTTTGGATGTGTGGTTTATATTTGGATTATTGGTTTATAACAATTATGAACAGCAGCAGTTCCTTGCTGGGCCTTTTTCCCTTTAGTCTGGAGCCCTAAAAATCAGCTCAGTCCCAACCCATCCCTCCCAAAAACTGTTTCTCCCTGTCCCAGCAAACACCAGTGACCAAACCCAGTGAGATGGGGAAACCACAGAAATCCGAGTGGATTTCCAAACAGTTCCCCTGCTCACAAAACCTTGGATTTTGAGGCCATTTTTCTGCCTTTTCCACGCTGTCAGCCCCTGCTCCCAGGGCTCATTTGCCATCTGAGACATTTGCAGGTTCCTTCCTGAAGGAGTTCAATGGAGCAGGGACAGGGGAGAGGAGCTGGAAATTCTCAGGGTGTCACTGCACTCTCAAGGAAAATATTCCCTTCCTCCAATCCTTCATGTGCCAGCTCCCAAATTTCTGAATCCCATTCCAGATCATTCCCAGCTGCCCTGGCCAAACTGTCCCAGTTATTCCCTTTCCATCAAATATCCCAAAAATCCCAAATCTCCCCAAAACCTGCCCACCCTACCTGTCCTCACTTCACTTTTCTTCTGGAGCTTCTCTTCCCTCCCTTCTCCAGCACATGGAGAGCACCACAAGTTGTTTGAAGGAGTCTATCCTATATTTGCCACCCCCTGGAGTTAAAATATAATGAGCTCTATAAATAATAAATAAATCAGCAATTCTTTTTTCATGTCTCTGGAAAGGCTATTCTCTAAGGCTACACAGCTTTTAGAATTTTTAATGGCGCTGCAAGGCGGGGGGAGCCAGAGAGTTTTTCTTTTTGGTTTTAAAGATAAACACATGATTCATGGAGGTGAAGCTTTAAGAAAAGCCCAGAAAAAAAAAAAAATCAAGGAAATCTGATGAAATCATCTTTTTTCAGTTCAGTGGAAAGACGGTGGGGAAAAGTGGACTAAGTTTTGCTTGGAACCTCCTAAGAGAAAACATTTCCACCCACCAGACAAACAGATCAAGCTTTTTTAATGCATCTACACATGGTAATTTGAACAACTCCTCTACATTATCACAGTGCTTGAAAGGATGAGCTCAGTGTCTGACACATCCCCAAAAAGGGAGACACTAAATGGGGAAGAGGAGATTGAGCTCTGCTTATTTATTTGGGATTTTTTTGGTTTTGGTGTTGGGACAACAGTTCAGATTGTCTTTAGGGTATTAATAACAGAAATCCCCCAAATCTGGAGGATTAATATATCAGGAAAATTCAACCCAAACATCCTTGATGAGAATTACCACAGCTGAGTCGAGGAAGAGCAAAAAATAAAAATCCAACATCACCCCCCTAGGTCTTGTCTCAGCAAAGCTTTTCCCGCCTGCTTCCTTCCTAATGAGGCGTTTTCCAACAACGAGGAGAGAATTCCCTGTGGAATGGGAGCCCCAGAATGAAGATGTGCTGAAATTTATACCCAGCAGGAAAGGGGGCACAGGGGTGGGAATCAAAGTAACTCACACAGACCTTGATATTTCCACTGCCTCTGCTTCCATCTCTGCCCCAGAGAAAATCCCAAATCCAAAACCTGGGGGGTTTGTGTAGGAAAACATCCCCAAACTCTTCAGCTACTTCTGGTCCAGAAGAGTTTAATTTAGCTGTTTTTTTTTTTTTTTGTTTTGTTTTTTTTATTTTATCCCCAAGAATCAGAGACAGCCCTCAGAACAATATCAATGTAATCAATGTGATTAAATGCCCATGAGAGGATGGCAGCACTGCCAAAGGGAGCCAGTGACGGAACAAAAGCAAGGGCATGGGATTATTTTTGGATTTGTTTTGTTCTTCTGTCGTTCCCTATCCATTTCCCCCCACATAAAATAGAAGTGGAACAGAATTCTTGGGCATTGCCAAGGAAAAAACAGGTTTTAGTTGAGCCTAAATACCCTGGATAAAATCTCTTTTCTGGAGGGGAATACATCCTGAAGTTATGACCCCAGGGAGGGGTGCCCAAGTTTCCTGGCAGTCAGATTTAATCACCTGTCTAATTACCTGGATATTGCTGCCTAATTACCTGCACCACTCTGCTGGGCTGGATGGTGTGGGCAACAATTCTGTGTCCCAGGAAAAGCCTTTCCACGTGGGAATCTCAGAGCAGAGGCTCCACTGGAATCTCTTTGCACCTGAAGAGGCTCAAAACCAGCACAGGACAAGCAGAGCACCTGAGACCTCCAAAACCCTTCCCCACAAAACCCCAATGAAGGGATTTTTTTTCTAGTGCTCTCTCCTACCTGGATGAGAACTCAAATGTTTCCAAGCCTGTATCTGTGGGATGAGTCATTTCCTGCTAATTTGGGAAAACCTGGGGTTTGCTTTGAAGGCAGGGAGGTTTTCTTTCTGCATTTTGGGAGCTGACAGGGGGGGATTTGTCTCAAATCGAGCTGTGTGTGCATTTTGGGTTGCCAGGCAGGTTCTTCCAGAGTGATCACAGCTCAGAGCAGCTGCAGAACTGAGCAAACTTTGGGGAAAGACACATTTTTTTGGGGTCAGCATCTCCTACTCTGCACCAGCATCCCCCTTTGTTTCACTTTACATCTCCCACTACTGTTCTAAGAGCTCTGAGATGGTCCCCAGAGGCCAGACAAGAAAATAGGAATTGAAGGAAGATTAAAATGCTGATCTAGAGCTCTAATGCCCCTCAGGGGCTGCACAAACATTCACCTGGAACGGGGCCCATCTGGATAACAGCAAGAATTGTTCAGGAGCAAACCCTGAAGGTTAGTGAACACACCAGCTTCCCCTAGATCTGCTATTTTCTTTGTTTTCACCCATTCTCTGGCCTGGAGACCACTTCAAATCCCTGGCAGTAGTCACAGGGCTTCAGGCAGATGAAAGGAACCCTGGATTTGGGGATTTTGTGAGGCACTGATGGGGTGGGAGAGCTCTGGATGCTCTGGGGGGCTGGTGCAGCTTCCTGAACGTGTCAGTGAAGGATGCAGTGAGGAACTCAGGGCCATTTTTAGGAAGGGTTGGGCCAAAACTGTGCAGAAACAGGGACAGCCCATCAGCAGAATTGGAGAATTTGGCTTTCACCCTAAAAAGCACCAGAAATAAGGGACAAGGCTCAGCTGGGATTTATTTCTCCTGGCTGGGCTGTGCTCCCCAGCCCCTCTGTGGCACTGCACTCCTTGTTCCTGTTTCTTCAGCCTCCTTTCAAGGAAGGGGGGCTGGGATCTGAGGAACGCCTGGGATGCCTTGGCAACCTGTTTTATCTCCCCTTTGATCCCTCCCCGGCCTGTTCCAGCATCAATACCCACTTTGATCCTCACATTTCTTGCCTCTCCCCATTATCTGTCCTTCCCTCTGCAGGAACACGCTGATTTCTCACTAATTCCACCTCTCCACATCCTCCTGGATTTTTCCTTCTCCCCTTGGCCTGCCAGGCTCACCCTCCTCGGTGCCCACAGCATTTTTTGCCTCAATCCTTCTGCATTCCTGTGTCAGTCTTGGGTACCAGCCCCTCAGCCATGGGGACACACTATCCCCAGCCTCCAAAATTTGGGTTTACACACGGTCTTGAGTTCAATCCAGAGAAGTTCTGGATCCTTAACAAATCCTCTCAGCTGCCCATCACTGCATCTGAGGGTAGATGGCCACTGATGTTCCATCCCTGGCCTTTTATCCTCCTGGGGATCTTTGTGCTGCTCCCAGCCTGTTGGTACCTCAAGCCCATCTCCTCAGAGTGATGCTACATCTCTTCAAAAAAACTGAAGAAAACTCCTTTCCCCCAAGGCAAAGCCAAGCGAAGCCTGACTAGGGAGACAAAAATTTGGAAGTTCTGTTGTTTCCAACACCCTGAGCCCAGCCAAATCCCTGCCCTGGGGCTGAGGAAGCCGAGGTGCTGCTCCTCGTGTTCTGTGTGCTGCTGGAAGCCTGCAGAGGTGGAACCTGCAGGATGCAGGATGCTCTGGGCATCCCTGCAGGATGCAGCCTGCCCCAGGAGCCCTGTTCTCACTGCACCTTTCATTGCAGATGAAAACAGAAGGGGTGCTGTGAAGCTGGTCCTCCAGCCACGCTGACAGGAGCAGCTGCTCTGGTTTTCTCCTTTCCTCTCCTCCCTTTTCCTCTTGGCTGCTGAGTTATTGATGGCTCTTCCAAAGACACGGGGCTGCCAAGCCCTCAGATGCTTCATTTTATCATTTGTGTGGCATTCTGGAGCTTTCTCAGAGTCCAGAGAAGCAACCTGCAAACGTGCACAGAGCCAAATCCTTGTTCCCCTTCATGGCTCTCCTGAAAACTCCTTTGCAGAGGGAAGCAGTGAAGCAGCAGCTTTTCCTGGGGAAAAAAAAAGCTTTTCCTGGGGCTGCATCTGTGGCCCATCATGATAAACTACCCCTGCTCCTCGCCTCATTGCTGTCTGTGCTCACTCTCTGTCTCCTGGCACATTTAATTTCAGCTGTCTGAGGGGAAAGACCATCCTTCTACAGAGTCCTTGCTCCTCTCAGCACCGGGGGGATTAACTACACCTGAAGCTCCTAAACAAAAAGTGAAATCATTATCTCATGTACAGCAGCAATCCTATTGTAAAACATCATCAACTCCAGTGCTGCTGGGCTATAAATGGGTCCCAAATCTCTGAATTCAGATTTCTCCCCCTTCTTCTTTTTCCTTTTTTTTTTTTTTTATTTTTTAAATTCCCTGCCTCATCAGAGCTGGCAGTGCACTTTTGGGGCTACTCTACATTTCAAGGCTGCTTTAGCACTTTAACTGCTTGTGAAAAAGGGAAAGGAAAGGACATGTGAACAACTAAGGAACAAGTTCCTAATGACTCCAGGGTACCCACACATCCCTTATGTGAATAACTGAGGAACCTGAGATTTGCTGGCTGTGCAAGCAGGAATAGCTGATTTCACACAGAGCTGGAAGGACTGAGGGGAGGGGATCTGGGTCCTGGTGGTTCACAAAACCTCTCCACCTTCAGCTTTTTGGTGACAGGAGAGCAGCTGCTCCTCGGCACCTCTCCTTCCTCTGGGGTGACAAAGGAGGGGCTGTGGGGCAGGGAAACCTTTCCTGGGGTTCAGCAGGGAAAGGGATGGAGACTGCACTGTGCCAGGGCAGGCTGGCAGAGGCCAAGGGAGGCTCCAGCAGAGCCCTGCCACCTCCAGAGGAACCTGTCACATCCCCCCTTGGGGACCTGTCACCCCCCACCCTGGGGATCTGTCACACCCCACCTTGGGCACCTGTCACACCCCACCTTGGGGATCTGTCACACTCCACCTTGGGTGCCTGTCACACCCACAATATTTCCCTTTTCTC
>VZTT01076029.1:10825-23909 GCA_013400855.1 Buphagus erythrorhynchus
ACCTGTCACACCCCACCTTGGGGACCTGTCACACCCCACCTTGGGGGTCTGTCACATCCCTCCTTAGGGACCTGTCACACCCCACCTTGGGGGTCTGTCACATCCCTCCTTAGGGACCTGTCACACCCCACCTTGGGTGCCTGTCACACCCACAATATTTCCCTTTCCTCACCCTTTCTCCACAATATTTCCCTTTTCTCGCCCTTTCTCCACAATATTTCCCTTTTCTCGCCCGCTCTCCATGTGAAGAGCTCCTCTGGGTGCACAGGGAGCTGATTGCTGCAATCAGCTCGTGTCTAATTAGTCACCAAAGCTGGGCTGGTGGCCCCTGGCATCCAATAACCACCCATGGATCCAATCCAGGATTTTCCCACCCTGTATTTATGTTTTAGAGCCATGAATGATCATCCAAGCTCTGTTTGAGGGCAGGCCAAGAGCTGATTGCTCTCTGCCCTGTTTGGGTCACAAAGGCCACACAAAAATGGAGCAACTCTTCCTCAAACCCACCCTGCAATTCCCACTCTTTTCATTTATCCCACTTTGCTTTATTTATTTCATGATGTGGACAAGAGTTTCATTTGCTGATGCCATGGGAATCGATACATAATGATAAATTCTCTGTGGCTCAGCAGCTGATTCCCAATCTTTTATCTGAATTACTGCATCGATCCTTGGGAAAAAATGAATTGCAAATAAAAATACAAGACAATTAAATGCTGGGCAATTAGCACTAAGCCTCGAGTTAAAAATGACTTAAATATAAAGGGGAGAACTCAGTAATCTGCTTTTATTCCTATTTTTTTCAAGGATATCAACCCTGATGTTAAAAGAAGAAATGTTTTTCTCATGAGATGTTTTCCCCAGGAGGAAACACTTCCAGTTATGCACTGGTGACCTCCTCTCCATCATCTGGAGCCATTTATTTTGGGATTAAATACATTGTTCTGGTAGACCAGTGGCTGGATCCTCTGTTGTTATTTCTCTGGGAGAATCCCCAGGCTTGAACACCAATTATCTCATAAAAATCTGGAATAACCCCACTGACTTCAATGGGAATGGTGAAATTTGGCACAAATTCCTGCAGGGGGTCCTTCCAGCCTGGGATGTGCATCCAGGACAGGACGGTTCAGTCTCAATTAAAAGGATCTCTAAAATAAAACCCTGCTGGGAGCAGCACAAGAGAGAGGGAACACTCAGAATTCTGTTTGGAGTTCGAATGAGAAGAACACCCCCTGCCAAAAAAAACCTCAAAACTGTTCAAATGAGTTCCATAAATATCTTATCATTATGGATTTATGGATGTGGACAGGGAAGAGAAAAGGAGAGAGAAAGGAGAATTGGATTTAATAATGGGAAATAAGAGCAAGGCATCCACCAAAGGTAGGGATGGTTTGGGATAGGCCAGGATTAACCCTTAGGCTGTGCCGTGGGAACACTGAGCTGGTGTTATCCATGGAAAACCCTGCAGCAGAGCTCTTTCTAGGGATTTATTCCCCATCTCTGAGCCCCTGTGAGGCTCAAATCTCCATTTGAGACAGGGAATCCAGCACATCATCACTCCCAGCCCAGGAGATGCTCATTAACCAGATTTTCTGGGCTCAGAGCGAGTCCAGCCAGGCCACCAGAGCCAGCCTGGAAGCTGAAATCTCTCATCCCATCCCTCCTTCCGTGCTCCTTACAGCCTGCAAAGCTAAACCCTGCTCAGGGCTGAGGGTGGGCACGATGTGGACATTGCAAAGGCTGCTGTGCTAGAATTAAAAATATGAAGAGTAGATTATTTCAGGGAGGAGAGGAAGAAAAGGTGGCGTGGTAGAGGCGTGTGAGGTGATGAATGGCACGGGAAGATCAGCTGGAGGCTCCTGGCCTTGCTTTCCATAATAAAGGGATGCAATTACATTAAAAGAGGATTCATTTGGAGCTGATAAAAGGAAATACTCTTCTCACACGCAGAGCAATTAGGCAGTGACAATCTAGCACAGACAGAGAGGATTGTCCCAAAAAAGGAACATTCCCAGAGGCAGAACATGTCCAGCTCTTGGGGATAAAGGATTTGAAAGGGATACAGACTGATGCCTTGGAGAGAGAAGCTCAGGAAAGCTGTCCCTTCATTCCAGAGGGACTTTTCCATGTCCACAGCAGCTTTTTGATGGAAGGGAATGACCTGGAATAATTTCCTGCCTGGCCACAGTGGCACTGACACCCTCAAACTGCAGCCCAGGGTTGTGGCACCCATCAGTGGAGACGTGGTGACAGTAACAGAGGGAAAACTGTCCTTGAATCTGCTCTAGAATGAAAAAATCCAGCCTTACAGCTAAGAGAACCTCTGCCAGAAGAAAAAAATGAGTAATTACAATAAATTAAAGACCGTTAAAGACCATTTTTACCTTCTTCAAGTTCAGGAACAGCAAGATCCAGCCTCACTTTGGGGTACCAGGTGAGCTTTCCCCAACATATCCACTACAAAAATGGGCAATGTTATTTCATAAAGTCCCAGAATGGTTTGAGGCTGAAGAAACCTTAAAATTCATCCAGTTCCAACCCTTGCTCCAGCCTGGCCTTGGACACTTCCAGGGATGGAGCAGACTCAGCTTCTCTGGGCACCCTGTGCCAGTCCCACCTCACCTTTATACTGAAATATTTCTTTCCAATAACTCACCTAAATCTAATTTCTCCAGTGCTATTTATTAGCAGAACAGGCTCCTTTTATGCTGGGAATTGTGTGGTCACATGGGGAGATAAATGCTGCTGAAAAGCCCCTGTGATCTCAACCAGAATGAAGCATGATGGGGATAAGTAACAAACAAATGTAGGCAATGAAATGAAATGGATAAAAGCTCTCCAGATAAGAAGTGTCCAGAAACTCTTCATGTTGGTTTGGTTTTTTTTTTTTTTTTAAAGAATCACAGTAAATTGATTGCTTAGAAAAAGTGTCTTTGACACCTTTTTAAGCAGAAAACCAAATCTGAGCTTGGTAAACACGAAAATTTATACAGGAAATGATTTATGCTCATCCAATCAGGGATTTCAAACATGCCACAGACAAGAATCAAAGCTGCTCCAAATACTCTTCCCAGACACCCAGAAGTGACAAGCTTTAGGCCAAGATTTATCAGGAGAAACTCTTTTTTGGAATCTGTTGTTGCCAACACACACGTCTGAGAAAGTTGCAATCACAGAGTATTCACAGAAAGCAAAGTGTGTGAAACTGCCACTAAAAAATTCATTTCCAATCAAATGAATGAGCAGCTGAATGGGGCCTGTTTTCCATTTGAAAATGTCATTCATCCCCAAGCAAATTATGTTGTGAAATTGTGCTAATTTTGACCAGAGGGGGATAAAAGAATATTGACAATGATGAGGTGTTCTGCTTTGGCAGTTTTGGAATAATTTCGCTGCTGCGGCTTTGGGAGATGATTTAAATTGCAATTTATCATGTGAGAGGTTACAAACACCAACACTGAAGCAAACCTGTTCTCTTTTGAAAGCTGACCAAGATCCACCTAAAAACAGTCAAGGATTTTTTGTTGTTTTGGTTTTTTTATTCATCTGCTCCTGTTAAATCACTGCTTATAAAAACCTCCTCGTGTCTGAGCTAAATGCATGCATGAACCCATCTGTTGGGTCCTTTTTTAGCTGAAAGGAGCTGACATGGGCTGAGACCTGCAAGAAGTCATCTGCAGGATGAGCAGCACCTCACCAGAGCTGGCTGCAGGGGAAAATCCATCCTGGGAGAGGTTCTCAAAGGGATCTCGCTTTGAAAATCCAAATATTTTGGGACACATCTCCCTTCCTCCACTTTGAAACACCGAGACAAAGTTCAAGGGATGCTTTGCGTGTTTGCCTTGCTTGTGCTGGGCTGTTCCTCCTTTCCACAGCCTTTAACCTACAAAATGTGATAATTACACTAAAAAAAAATTGTATTTTTCCTGACCTAAATAGACAGTGTGGCCAAATGCTTCAGTCAAATGGGAAGAGACTGACCTGGCTCAGTCTTTAGTGTTAAATGTGGTTTGGGAATGCCACTCTCCCATTTTTCCCTTTCCATCCTTATTTCTAAACTTCTTCCCCTCCTCCTGCCCTGAGGATGCACAGCCCCTTCAAAGGTACAGAGGGAGGTTTTGACAGAAAAAACCCCTTGAAAAGTGACAAAAATGCCGAGCTAAATGGGAGGTGAAAAGGGCAGAGCCAGCTCAGAACAGAAGTTCTGAAGCTACAGAACTTCCCTGAAATTCTGAAATTCCCCCAGCAGAGATTGGGGCTGGTCCCTCCCAGGTCTCTGAATTCATCCCCTGGGAGAGGGAGAAAGGACAAGTCCCTGCCTGGTGACATTTCCTGTCTCTGATGCCACCCAAATTTCATGCTGCCTGTCTGGGAGGTGTCACAGTGCCAGGAAATATTCCCAAGGGGGTTTGCCAGGCCATAAACTCCAAAAGGAAAAGCTCTGCTGCCCTGGACATCCAAAGGTAAAGGCAGAGGTGTGGACAGACGTGTCCTGGGTGTCCCCCTCTTTGTGACAACACCTTCAACCTTGAGGGGATAAGGGAACAGGATCATGTTTAGGAAAGGGAGTAGAAAATCTCAGCTCTGCAGCACAGTGGGATTGGGAAAAGGAGGAAACAAAAAAAAAAAAAACCAAAAAAACCCAAAAAACCAAAAAAAAAAAAAAAAGGGAGCTGAATTTTTCAGAAATAAGGCCAAACTTTGGCATTTTTCGAGGAAATGATGTGCTGGGAAGGTGTTGAGTGCCTGAATGGATCCTGGAGGGGGCTGGGGTGGTTGGGATGAGTGGCAGCAGCCCCAACCCAGCTCAGCAAAGGGACAGGAGGGAAGAGCCACAGCAAGGTGTGAATTCAGCCCACACAGCCCCGCTCATTTCCTCCCAAAATAGGCTCTAAACGCTGTGAATCACCCAATTCCCGATTTAATTCACGAAGTTATTCAAGGGAGGGAGAACAACAGAGGAGCGTCTGTGCTGCTGAGCTATGCCGGGACCCAGATATTGAACATGGGTTTAGAACAAATTAAACTTTTTTTCCCTTCTCTCCTTGACAAGGGTCTCCAAACAACGGAGTGGCAGGAAATAAAAGCATTTAGCAACACCTCAGTGGTTGTTTTTTCCCAGCCAGCTGCTCCAGCAGGGTTTTGATCTGCCCAGAGGTTACAGCTGACTGCTTGTGCTAATGTCATCTCCAAAAAAACCATCCAAGCAGCTCTTCTGGAAAACACAAACATCCATTTATCCCCTCCTGGTGCCATGGAATGGCTGGCTTGGAAAGGACCTTTGAGAGTTCCTTGTTGAAGGGACATCCCAGATTGTTCCAGATCCCATCCAGCCTGGCCTTGGACACTTCCAGGGATGGGGCATCCTTTGGGAAATCCATTCTGGGGCCTCCCCACCCTCACAGGGAAGGATTGCTCCCCCACATCCCATCTAAAACTCCAGTTTGGATGGTGGGGGACTGAGGATGGGTGAGGGAAGATTTCCTCCCACACATCCCATCTAAAACTCTACTTTGGATGGTGGAGGAACTGAAGATGGGTGAGGGAAGATTTCCTCCTCAATATCCCATCCAAAAAACTCCACTTTGGATGATGGAAGAACTGAGGATGGGTGAGGGAAGACTTCCTCCCCTATATCCCATCTAAAACTCCACTTTGGATGGTGGGGGGACTGAGGATGGGTGAGGGAAGATTTCCTCCCCCATATCCCATTTAAACTCCACTTTGGATGATGGAGGAATTGAGGATGGATGAGGGAAGGCTTCCTCCCTCTGTGGGGGATGGCTGGCTGCAGCTTTAGGGATTCTCCTGGATTCCAATCCCATCCTGGCAGCTCCTCAGGGCTGGGATAAGGCCCTGCCTTGCTGCCAGCACAGCACAGCGAGGATCCCTGTGCTAAAGGATGACTTTGTGGCAACAAAACTCCCCTACAAAAGGCAGGAATTCACATCCAGCAGCTGGAATTCCACAGGGATTCCCAGGATTTGACTCAGACAAAGTGCTGGGGAGGCCACTTGGAGTTGCTGCTTCTCTGCATGGGCTCGTTAATTAAGGATTCATCTGGAAGCATCCCATGGCTCTCTCCTGGGGTGCCCAGGCTGTTCAGAGCTGCTGCTGCTCTTCCAGGGCTCTTCCTGAACTCCCAGAGGCAGGAGCAGCTGCTCCAAACAGAGCTGGGATGTGGGAGAGCAGCTCCAGCACACCCCAGCTCGTGGTGCTGCAGCAAATGTGCTTTTTTCACTGCCACACTCCCCTCTGATTGATCAAACAGCAGCAGCTCTGAGCACTGCGGGTTTTTTTTTGGGAAGGTTTGGTTCATTCAGAGGCTGAGTCACGCTGGGGAGAGGCAGCTCTGGCTCTGGGGATGGAGGAGGTGGGGAGGAATAAGGGGGAGGCAGAAATATCCCCTTAAAAAAAGAGCATTTCAGGCCAAAAAAGCGTAATTTTCCGTGATCGTGTTCCATTTAGGATTATATAGTGAGGTAAAAATAAGTCCCTAAATACCAGGCTGGGGCATTTACAGCCTGGGTTTGGAGATAGAGATCCCCAGAGCGAGGCAAATCTTCCTCTGCCAGAATTCCAAGCACAAAATCTGCACATTCCCAGATTCTCTTCCCTGTGCTGCTCTTTTCCCCCAAGCCCTCTCACGCACTGCCACAAAAATCAGACCTTTTGATGCAATTTTGGGCTAGTCAGGGATCTCTCCCTTCCCATTTTTTTGCTGTTTCCTCCCCTTTTCTGCAGCAAAATTGGCTGCAAACCCAAAAGCAGCCGTGGTGTCACCTGGGTGGGACTTTCAGGCATCAAGGGCTTGGATTCCTGCTCTCAGCTTCTTCCCCTCCTGTCCTTAGCAAGAAATTTCCACTTATCCAATATTTCCCACCTCCCTTCCCTCCAAACCTATCAGACAGATGCTGCTGGAGTGAATTCCTAAAAAAAAACCCAACCCAGCTCCTTCGTTTTTTGGAGCTTTGAGCTTAATTAGGCTCATTCTGCACCTGTCCTGATGACATCTGAAGGAAATTAATGGGACCAGCAGCAATTCCAGACTTCCCTGTGGCCTGTGGGAGCTTCCAATTACCTCCAGGATTGGGCTATGTCAGGGAGAAGAAGAAAGGACTTTAATTATTGACCCTGCTGTGCTGGGGGATGGCAGGAAAATGGAGATTTGGCTGCACCACATGATGAGCACTTGGAGAGGGACAAGGCAAAGGCGTCAGGAGCAGAAAAATTCCAAATGTGGAGCCTTCCAAAAAAATCACAGGTGGAAAAGGAGCCAAAGCAGAGCTGCAGAAGTTCAGGGGAGAGCTGGTGATGCAAAACCCAGCCCTAAAATAGAGAACTAGAGCAGCTACAAACACACCTGCCCAGGTAAAACTGCTGAATTGCCTCCCCTTGGCTCTAATCCCACACAACTCCAGTGACTCTGGTGGATGCACGACCTTGAGGGTGAGAGAGAAGAGGGATGACGTGCAAGAAGGAGCACAGAAGTCGATATTTTTTTCATCAAAGTTGCTTTCCTCCAGTAAAACCCTTTTTTCATCAACACAGGAGAAGAATGAGATGAAAACTGAAAGCAAGAGGGTTTGTTACTCTGGGTTTTTATGGATATCTGGGGAAGTTTTCTGGGAAGTGTTTGGCTGCTGCTGAATGGAGCCCAGAGAAGAGGGGTGTGGGAATTCGAGGTCAGTTTGACCCCAAGATCCAGGGAATTCTCTTCCCAGCTCTTGGATCCTCTGATTTCTTGGATGAGGCAGGCAGAAGAATCGGTTCTCGGTCTTAGGAATTGGTTTATTATTTTCTTATCTTACAAGGTCGTGTCTGGCAGCTCTGCAGGACCTTCTGGCACCGCAGAACACGAGGTTCTCCCCCCTCTGGGGGATGGCACAAGTTTTTATACAGAAATCTACATATACTATGTTTACAAGTCTATCCCAATACCTATCTCTAATATTGAACTGTGTGCTCCCAGCAAAACCCAATCAAAGCATGCCACCACCCCAGAGAAAGATGGAGGGTAAGAAGAAGAAGGAAGAAGGACAGGGCACGCCCAAGTTCCTCCATCTTGTCCCCTCAAACCCCCCTGTACATTTTTAAATTTCACCCTACAACTACTTTATTTCTACACTATCTAAACTTTGGTGGCTTGTAATTCTTCTCTCAGCGTTGTCAGCCGTCCCCAGGGGCTGAGGTCAAAACTCCAAGTGCTTTTAGGTCTCTGGATCTGAGCCAGACCATTCAGAGGAATGTTCTGGTCTCCCACAGAGGGGATGAAGGCAGATTTGGGAAGGCAGGTCTGCACTGCCAGGTGCCCTGGAGCTGTTCCCTGCAGGGCAGCAGCTCAGGGAAGGGCCCTGGCTCCCAGCCCTGCCTCTGTCGTGCCTCACATTCCCCAGGGCTGTCACAGCTCCGGGGAGGCTGCGTGGGCTGGGCCATATGGAGCCATCGAGGGAGACACAAAATCCACACGCAGCAGGGCTCAGCCTTTGCTTTCCCCTTCCCTGGGTCAGCTCATGGTGTCACAGCCAGCTTCCCCCACTCTCCTGGAGCACAGGACAGTTAAAACCAAGACTAAAGCTCTGTGGTCTTGACCCATCTGCACCAGGAAGGCGACTCCATCCTGCACACCCAAAGCTCCAAGCCTTGTACCTTTAATTATTGTTATTCTCTCCAAATGGAGCTCTCTCAATGCTCTGAAGGAAGGTGGAGATGAGACCATTTCCCTTTTTCCCGAATCCCAGAATGGTTTGGGTTGGAAGGGACCTGAAAGTTCATCTCATTCCAAACCCTCTGCCATGATCAGGGACACCTAAACCAGGATCCTCCACACCCTATCCATGAGCACGTCCAGGGATGGGGCAGATTCCTCATTGCAATAATAGATCCCACTTCTGCATATGTCAGTGCCCAGATTCTCCCTTCCCTCCTGGAACAGATAGAAAATATCTCCAGTTTTTGAGCTGGTTTTGGATGGAATGGAGTTGATTTTCTCTGAGCACACCGAGCCAGAAGAAAGGAGAAGGAGAAGGAGAAGGAGAAGGAGAAGGAGAAGGAGAAGGAGAAGGAGAAGGAGAAGGAGAAGGAGAAGCAGGGGATGTTCAGAGCCCATCCTGGGGATGGCTGAACACCTGATGATGGAACATGCAGAATGAATTCCTTGTTTTCCTTTGCTTTCCTGGCTCTTGCTTTACCTATTAAACCATCTTTATCTCATCCCACGAGTTTTCTCACCTCTCCTCCTCCACTCCTCTCCTCCCATCCCACCCTGGGGGCCGAGCTGAGTTTCTGCCTGGGGTTAAACCACGACGTGTTTTTGGAGCCACACAAAAACAATGAAGGCTTGGAGGATTTGTAGGTGGATGTGACATGTGAAGGACAATTTCACTCAATCCTGCAGCTGAATGATGGCTCTTTGGGTAATTAGCAGCAGATATTTTTAAACAGATTGGTACCTCTGGCTGAGGGCAGCTCTGAGGTTGAAATCAATCCTGTACAAGCATTATATTAATTCCAGAGATCTTTGTCTCTGTGGACAAAAGCCCCACTGTCTTCCTGTGAGCGTTGTGATGATGAGACAATTAATATTAGATAATTATGGCTTTGAAAGATTAAATGAAAAATGGTGGTGAGGAGGAAGAGGCATCATGTTAAATAAAAGTGCTGCCTGTGTAGGCTGCTGCCACTCCTCAGTTGACAGATTCAGACTGAAACCATCAAAGCAAGGTGAAGGGAGAGGTGATTTCTGTGGCTGTCCAAAGAGACAGAGGTGCAGCTCTGAGGCAGGGAAATCAGAGTAAATCACACAGAAAAGGCATTTCATTGATCCCCAGCAGAGATTCAGCCCCTTTCCCCAGTGCTGCTCATCCTCAGAGCCTTTCCTCTTGCAGGGCGTGCTCAGGGGTTTGATTTGAGACACAGAATCTTCCTCTGAAGGATCTCGGGAGGAACAGCAGTGCTGGGGACAACTGCAGGGAATCAGAATATGCTGAGGTGGGAGGGACCTGCATGGACACCCCAAAATCCCACCCTGTGCCTGTCCAAACCCTCCTGGAGCTCTGGCAGCCTCGGGGTTGGGGCCATTCCCTGGGGAAAGAAACTTTTCCTGATATCCAACCTAACCCTGCCCTGACTCAGCTTCGTTCTCCCCCGAGCCCTGCCCCTGGTCACAGCACAGGGGGGCAAGCCTGGAAACCAGAGCCCACCCCTGAATTTGAGATAAAGCCCCTGGAGCTCCCAACCAGAGCCAGAACAACCCCCAGGGCTGTGGGGATGAAGGAAGGATGGGTGAGGGAAGGATGGGGAGCTGGCACTGGGTGAGTTTGAGGGGCAGGAAGGAGAATTGTCACAGCAAGGAGCAGCAGCACAGCCCTGCCCACAGCTGCTCTCCACACCCAGAGCTTGGCAAAGGGAGAGCACAGCTCAAAGAGTTTTTTAAAAAGCCATGAAGCAAATCCCAGCTCATTCCAGAAGTGTCCCCCCTTGCTCTAAGTATCCTACATCCTCCTTTCTCTCCTGACCAAACTGGCACTGCTGCCTTGGATGGCTCCAAACCCCACAGTGAGGCCCCAGTACCCCAAAAATCCCTGAAATCGCCACGTTCCTTCCCTAGAATTTCTGATTTCTTCAAGACTGTTGCCTGGCACCCCCTGGATATGCCCAAACTCGGTGGAAACATCACTCCAAAGAGGCACAGGCCAACCTGTCCACGCCTGTGTCTTTCACCAGCACAGGGCAGGATTTTAATTGCCAGCCCATCCCCATTCCAGAGGCACATTTTCCTCTTCCTCCCTCTTTTTCTTTGGCTTGCTCTGATGGAATTTTATGAATATAAAAACCTTAGCAGTGTGTAATAAGCAGAATCCTCTTAGAGCAAATCTGACAGGCACTGAAGGTGTCTTAATGGATGTATTATTTCAAATGTTGCCTTCTGTTGGAGAGCTGGCAAGCAGAGGGAAGCATAATTAGAAGGTGCTGGGGACATTGTGCAGCTGCCCTTCCTTCCCACCTCTCCTATCCAGATTATTTCCCCTCTCTGACCTTTATAATCTTGCTCTGATCTGGATCTGAGTGAAAATTTGTGACCCTTTGATGAGCGAAGTAAAAGAGTTTGTGTGTGCTAAATTCATTTTCTTCTCCTTTAAAAAAAAAAAAAAAGTTCTTAAATAAGGCTCAACCAAATCCTTTAAGCCAGTTGCTTTTATCTATTTTTATATGGAATTTAAGGATTTGTGTCTTTTTTTTCCCCACCTCCCTGTCGGTTCCTTTTTGATTGAATTACATCAGGAGCTGGGAGTTGCAGCATTCACTGGAGCTGTAGTAAAACTCCAAAATCACAGAAGCTGCAATGATTTCAGTGGGTGAGGATGCAAAATTCTCCTTCACCTTCCTCATCACTAATATTTCACTGCACATTTGGCTTCCAGGCTGGTGAGAGGCTGCATTTTTCCAGCCAGGAATGCCCAGGCTTCCAGGCTATCCATGGTCAGTCATTCCTTCTGCCCTGGGTGGAGAAAATTGTGTTTGTAACAGATTTTGGAGCTTCGTGGCTTGGGCAAAGCTCCTCCCTTGAGGAACATTATGTCAACAGACTCTCATCAAGCCCCTAATTATAATAATTAGAGCAGGATGATCTGGAGTTAATAAGCATGGTGCCTATGCTGGAGAAACCATTTCCTTCTCCTCCATTCCCCTCACTCTGCTCCGCTCAGCAGCCCCTAGAATGATCCTTCTCCCTATTTTCTCTGTGGGATTCAGGCTGGGATGCTGTCCCAGAGGAGGGGGATTATCCCAGCTCCTTAATGGAAATAAATCAGGGGCTGTCAGAGAAAAATCAGGAAATACATAATAAGAACTAGGAAGATAAGAAAAATTCTTAGTAATAAATAAGAACATTTCTTAATTAGAATTAAGAAAAACTCCTGGGCTTGGCCACTTTGCAGAGTTGCTGGGGTGAGTTCTGGATCTCAGATTCCCTGGCCCTGTTGATTGTGATGTGCAGATGAGATCCTGAGCTCACTGATGTCCATGATCCCTCTGTGTCCATGATCCCTCTGATGTCTGTCCATGATCCCTCTGATGTCCATGATCCCTCTGATGTCCATGATCTCTCTGTGTCCATGATCCCTCTGTGTCCATGATCCCTCTGATGTCTGTCCATGATCCCTCTGATGTCCATGATCCCTCTGATGTCCATGATCTCTCTGTGTCCATGATCCCTCTGTGTCCATGATCCCTCTGATGTCTGTCCATGATCCCTCTGATGTCCATGATCCCTCTGATGTCCATGATCTCTCTGTGTCCATGATCCCTCTGTGTCCATGATCCCTCTGATGTCTGTCCATGATCCCTGTGATGTCCATGATCCTTCTGTGTCCATGATCCCTCTGTGTCCATGATCCCTCTCCCTCCTCCCTTGGGAGGCACAATCCCATTTCTCCATCCTGCTGTCCCTGCAGGGCTGGTGTCACTCAGCTCGGGGACATGTGGCTGTGCCAGAGCCAGCCCTGGTGTGATCTGTCACTGTCACTGCCCTCCCATGCTCCAGAAGCAAACCTGGGGGTGACCCATTTCCACATGGGATGTGTGTCTGGGAGCTGGTAGAGAATTATGTGGTGGTCTGGGGTGGAAATGACATTAAAAGCATTTAATTCCACCCCTTCCATGGAGAGAAACAATTTCCCCCATCCCAGGATGCTCTAACACCTGGGCACTGCCAGGGATGGGGCAGCCATGGCTTCACCCTCTGAGCAAAGAATTTCCTCCTAAAATCCAACCTAAACCTGAGCAAAGCCTTGGATTAGGAAGCAAACCTGACTGCTGAGCAAAGCAAGGCCCCGTTTGGGATTTGCCTGCAGCGAGCCCAAGGATCTGTCACCTGCACTCAGAAATGCAGGGAGGTGAAAGAATAGATGCAGAAACACCACTTCATCCTCATTCTCCAGATTTCAATAAGGAAGTGGCAGGTAAGACAGGTAAAATGATGATAATTTGCCTTTTCTTTAGTTCTTTCCCCATCCTCCCCTCCTCCCCAAAAAAAGACTTAAAGAAAAAAAAAGGAAAAATCTCAAAGCTAAAAAAAAAAAAA
>VZTT01076031.1:0-17736 GCA_013400855.1 Buphagus erythrorhynchus
CTTAAAGTTAACATTACTGAATTAATCTTAATAGCAACAGAAAATATTAAAACTTGAATAACACTTAAATTTAACTTTGCTTAGTCTAATATTTAATCTTAATAGAAATTAACAGTAATTAACATAATCTTAATTTGTTTTGACTCTTATCATTACAAAAAGTTACTGAAAATTTGTCATACAGCAATTAAACATGGAAGCAAACAACTGTATTGAGATAGTAGCAACATGAATTTACTGTAGAAATTCAACTGCTGCAGCTTTTTAAAGAATGCTTGTACGATAGATTTGAGTCTGACCTATTAAAAGTAATGAGATGTAAATATTGAAGGCCAAAACAATAAGTTTTACACAAGTACTTGGTTAGGTTAGTGGGTAAGACTGATCCTTGCATATAAACAGTTACAAAGTTACGGGTTCAGCTTATTCTAAAGATTAAGCTACTGTTTACTGTATTTGTGGCCCTTCGATATACTTAAACGTGGCAAGGAAGAATAATTACACTTGAATTACTAAATGGCTGTGCCGAAAGTTTCACAATAAAAAACTTGTTAAAACTATGGAGTAAAAGGCAAGCAACTGGTAATTCAAACGGTTTGACTGAGGTGAGGTGTCCCTTGGGGCCATTGATCTGTATCAAGTGGCTTCTTTGACAGCTAAGGCTGCTTCCCCCAGTGCCTGGGGCACTTCAGCAAGGGCCCATTGTGAGGGCCATTTAGCTTGAGAGATAACAGTAATTCAGCCCCTGTGTCTATGAGACTGACAAGTGATATCTTTTGTCCTTTTAATGTCAGGGTGCATTGGCATGCGGTGCGTTGTTCTAATATAGGCTGCACCCAGTATATTTGGGGTGTTACGCATACGTTGCCCTGGTGGTCCGAAAACTTCTGTGGGACGCAAATTAACAGATTAATCAAGTAACATTTCTGTGTCGGAGGTTGCCAGGTCCAGCCCAGTGCTCCCTGCTGTGGCGGTTTGTAGATCGGCAATGATCCAGCGAAGGCTGCTTGTGGTGGCTGGGCTGGGGCTTCCTGCGGTCCGCTCTGATTTGCAAGCCCCACAGATTTCACGAGCAAAGGTTCTAACCCCTTTTTCCACTGAGCATCAAGAATGACATACTGAGTTTGGGTTAATAGTAAATTCTCCAGTCCCTTTAAAATCATGAGGTGTCATAAGATGAGTTGACAACATAGACCATAAAAGATTAGTAAAGCAGGGAGATCCCAGCCCGTGTTCTGTAGCCGTGCAGCATAGTTCCTTAATTTCCAAATGAGTGAGGGGTTGCCACCGTGGGATATTTCCCCTGGTGCCACGAAACATGACTGGCACGACTATTTTTGCTGCAATATTAAAATCCTCCTACTTCAGAGCCTTTTTCTTTATTCGCACTCGGTTTTCATGGGGTTTAGGAAGGAATAGGTCAGGCTCAGTATCTGGATCTATTGGTCCTAGGTCGAAGGGGACCCCTCCTCACTGCTAGAGCCGCAGTTGGCAATATAGGCTGCTAATGAGCACGAGACGGGATGCCTTCCCCTCCTTGCCTGGGCAAAGGAGGGTTGATGGCTGCGGCAGCTCTCCGGTATCAGGTGCGCTAGTTTCAAGCAGGCAGGGAGAGTTAGAGTGGGGCAGGGGGCCAGCGACATCTGCAGAGGATACAACCTGAGACTGCTCTTGCTTTTTCAGTGTTTCAAAAATCACCCTCCAGGCCAGGAGCATACATATTGCCTGCTTGTGTCCCATAGTAGCCAGATCATAGAGCTTAACGCCGACCTTGTCCCAGTAGTGGAGGGTAAAAATAGAAGAAGGGGTGGTATCGGGAAACTTGAGTGACACCCATCGTACAAGTGACTTAAAGTCGTGCTTTAGGATGGGAGGGTCTTGCTTGGCCGAAAGAGCAAGCATAGTTTTATTATCGTCTCTCTCCTCAGACGTGTCCTGTCCCATAGTTCAGTTCCCCCGGCTCACCTGTCACGTCGCAGCAGGAAGGTGATTGTAGGCCCATACGCGGTTCTTTCACCGACATGATCATTTCTGGAGGCTTGCTGATTGCTATCAGGTAGGCCAGTTCTTCTCACACGGGAGCAACAATTATCGATGATTGAGAGAGAGAAGTTTGCTTAGGTAAAACAAACTAGGGATATTATTTAAAGAAAATTAGTCTGTTGGTTCTGCTGTTTCAGAACAACTTTGTTAAAAGCAAATAATTTCCATTTACTCTCTTACAATTTCTCTCAAGTAATTTCTAAATAGCTCTTTGCAAGGCTTTTTGTATTATGAGGCCTGTTGTTTTCCCGAATTAGTATAATCTTTTATTTATGTGTAAAAGACCGCTTCTGGTTTACTCCTAATTTGTATATTATGCTCTCTTAAGAGATCTGGGTCAGTCTGCAGGGAAAGATGGCTGAGAACAGATAAGTAGCTTTTGGGAGACAGCTGTTAGAGAAAAAAGGAATGAGGGAGTCGGACCAAGGTGCTGAGAGTTTAGTTTATGTTTAGTGTGGGCTCTCAGACACACAAAAAGTGCAAGAAGGAGCAGAGAGCAGATAGCCAAGACTTAGAAATAATAGAAAATGATAGTAAATGGGTATCAAAGGTCAGAATTTGTTACAACTCAGAAAACCACAGAGCTGGCTCTCACCAAGCCTACGAGCAAAGGACCATCTGCAAGGAGAAACAGGGTAGGAGTTGGTTCATAAACTATTTTGTCCTAAATGTTCTGAGTGTCTTCATTTAAGAAATCAAATAATCTATGTTATGTTGAAGAAGGCAGATGATATTCACATTTTTTTTTTTCTGGAACTTAGTATAGGAAGAAAGGTCTGAGATGGTTCTCCTTAAACATTTTGTTGCCTTTGGATTTGATCATATTCTGTAACTTAACTTTTAGCCATTGCTCAGTTCCCTACCTCCAGCAGCAGTGAAGTGTTATCACTGGATATTCCTGCATTAAACATGCCCTGGATCAGATAGCATTAGCAGTGATTTAAATTCCAGCTGGCATTAGGGAGGGAACATTTATGACAGGTCAAAAAATGCCATGTGGCAGACTCAGAAAACTAATGCCAACAAGGAGAGCATGGATGTTAGAGAGGTCCTGGACTTCTTTATGGGAGCACTATGTAAGCACAGCATTTGTTTATGAATTTCATGAACCACTGTATCACCATTCCATTGTACTGTCTTCTCTGTGGGTTCTCCTGCTTGGAACTGGTTCTTCAGGGTAGAATATTATTTTTTTTTAGATGCTGCTGATGGGATCAGAATATGATCTGGATTGGCTACTTCCCAGAAAACAAATTTATTCTATTGAGACTTTGCCCACACAGTGGTCTGAATGGATTTTTCCTTCTGTTTCCTTCTTTTTCTTCTAGCAACTCCTGTTGGGCTGAGAAACCTTAAAGTCTGTCATTATTGAAATATCTTTGTATCTGTTGTTACCTTCCATTTTTCTTGCTCCCAGTGGTCAGCATTTCTCCCTACTGCTGCTGCATTTTTCTGGTCATCGTTAACATTGATGCTTCCTCCGTCCTAAGCCTTATGATACTAGCTTTCAGCCTAGCTCTTCAGCTTTAAGAAAGTGTGCCCTCTTATTCTGAGTACAACTGAAATAGTGTGTTTGGGAGCTGGGTACTTCTTGATGGTAGAACTGCCTGGTTTTTACATGTGACTGGAATCATTGTGTGCTGCATCGCTTCAAGCCAACTTTGCCACTAGACCAGGTTAGCAATAATATGTTTTGTATATCAATGTATATATTTGGTACCAGGCTGTGGAAAAGTAAAGTTATAAAGTGCATTAATTATGTTTAATGCCCTTTGTAACCTTTGCTGTTTCAGCTTCTGAGTTGCTATTTTGTTCTCTTAAGCTGAATCTCTTTCAATAAAGCTAAGATCTCAATTTAAAATTCCTGGTGCTTCTTCCCCATCGATCTTGCCCCTTTCCTTAGAGATAAGAATATAATGCTTATACTGGGGCAGCAAACATGAAGTAGATGCTGGACTAAGTGCAGGGGACACTAAACTGAAGCTTTAAAAATTTTCCCTGAAATTTGAGACCTCAGGTTTTGGAACGAGAGTTCTTTGAACACCTAACAAATGACAGCACTTAAGTTGTTTTTTAAATTCTTACTGCGTGCTTTGGGGGATGGAGTCTGATCGTAACCAATTGAAATAAATTTGGGAAATGGTCAGCTCTTGATTTATTGTATGTATATTCTGTACATGCATAGCTCCAGTTGGTCCCTTCTCTGTGTGTGGGAGGCAGAATGCTGCAGAGCAGTAAGTACTCATCTACAGTGTCAGACTGAACACCACAGTTACACCAGGACTAAGTACATATAAGGGTATTCTATTTTGAAGTTTAACTTACGATTGCACTTCAAGGAACCATATACTGCAGCAATTTGATACTTTTAACACAGCTAGAATAGTAAGACTGAGTATATCCATTAGTAGAAGCAAATCAGAGGGAGATGAAATAGGAGTACTTGAAAATGTGATTAGATATATCTGTTGAGGTTTCTAAAGATTAGTGTCTGGTGTACAGAGGGCTGGCTGAGTACATTGTACTACTTCCTTCTTTCAGATATTTTGAATAAAAAGGAGCTACAATCGAATGTTTCTTAGATAAACAGTCCTGTAGTTAATCTGATTAATGCTGATTTTTTCATGATTGTAAGTAGGACTGAAGGTCTTAAGATAGCCAGTGAATATTAAATCTACTTTATTAAAATGTGTGACCTAGAATCAAAAACTTCACAAATTTCTGGGGAATTGTTTTGATTTTACTGTTTTTAATATAAGGAATATTTTCTTCTGTAAGATAGGCTTCCTGAGTACAAATGTTATTGCAGAGGGGGTTTGTTTGTTTTTTTTTTTGTAAAAGGTAGCTAAAATGAACTTTTTCATTTTAGAGTTACTTAGATATTTCTTCTTTTTTCCCCCCCGATTATCCTATATAAAACTCATTAGCAAAACAAGAAGCTGCATACTTACCCTCTTTAAAATCTAAACATGGTAATTTACTAAATATGAGAACATAGATCTTAATGTAAAAGGGTGCCAACTTTCTTTAATATATTAATATAAGGACTAAACCTGTTGTTAAAGAAAAGGCTGTTAGAAAATTGTTTTTAGGTGGGAATTTGTGCTGTTGAAGGTATTGTGTATAGTTTTGAATAGCTATTGAATATTGTATTTAAAACTAAGGTCTTGACTAAATTGAACTTGCAAATAAAGATAAATATTTTAAAGGAGTCTTTCCACTTATGATCTAGATGAAAAGAATAGACAAGTAGCAGGAAAAGAGAGATCTTGATTGGACTGTTCTTCCATTCCTTTAGTGCTCAGTTACCATGGTGCTGTAGCAGGAGACCGTAGCTACAAGGGAAATGGTGCTGGTGTTGTGATGCCATTTTTAAGGTTTTTCATGAGTTTCCAATACAAACAATTTACATTTCCTTTTGTATAGCTCTCTAGGGTTTTCTTCAAATACTAGGAGGGATGCGTCTGATTTAGAAGAGCAGAAATATTGAAGAAGTCTTTATAGACTATTGTGTTTTGTCCATAGCTACTGCAGGAACTATACAGCTTGCTTTCAAGGGCAGCACTTTGCTAACATAGTGGACAAGCAGCTTGTCAGTTCAAGCCAGTAATTTAAATCTTTGGTGCTAGTCAAAGCTGTCAACTTAATAACAGCTTACTGCAAAGCAAACTGGAGGACTTACTCTAGGTCATTAGTATGGGAAATTTCACATACTGAATTGATATTTATCACTGCAGGTTATTTGAAAAGCAAGACTTGTTTGAAGGAAAGGTAGTAATTTGCTTAAACAATTCTGCTTGGTGCTTAGAGCCTTGGTCATGACAGTGTGTAGGAAAAGTCACTTCAGACATGAAGCAGTATTAGATACATTTTGATTTTTGAAGAAGAGGGTCATCTGGTTGGTCTTGGGTTGTTTCTTTTAAAGGGCAGAGGAAGCAGATTGGCACAGTAGCCATCTCAGTATGCCATAGCAGGAAAGATCTGCTTTGCAAGGCCTTCTCTCACCACTGAGATCAGTGAAGGAATAGCACGGGAAGTTGAATGAGTAATGGTACATATACAATGATTTGGCTTCAATGATCCAGTATGCTGGGGACACATACACATCAGAGTTAGCTAAATGCTTAGTAATACTACATAAAAAATAATCAATACTTCATGTTTTTATGCCAGTTTTTCCCCGGAGCCGCCAGAATGTTTCATCAGCAGGTAGAGCAAAATACTCTCTCGGGTTTAAGTAGTATATATGTAGGGATTGTTTCTTTCACCTCAAAACAGTGTTATTCCTTAGGACAATAAGTAAGATACACATTATCCTGTTTGAAGAAAAATTGAAGGGCAATGAAGTGCTATGAAGCTTTCACTGATTGTGACTTGGGAGTTGGGTTTTGTCTTGTTTGCTGATTGCAGCCAGTCACAACCCCTGCACTGTCAGGAAGCAAGATACTGGTTCACTGCTTTGAAGCAGTGTTTTGAGTCTACCTGTCCTTATGGAGGCTTAATGGGTTTCTGGTGGCCAGTTTTTAAAGGTCTGACTGGCAAGGTTCTCACTAATTTGTAAAGCTGAGCAGGATTGTGCCATAAAGCTTTAGTAAGAGGAAATTTGCCTGTGTATTTAGAAATACGATGATATTTTAAAAACTGAATTGTTTGATTGCCACTGTTACAGAATTCCTTAAACAGTAAAAAAAAAAGTGTCTGTACTGTCTGGAAGCATTTAATTATTGAAAGCATCTACTATATAATGAACTGCAATTATGCTACTAATTAATATTTTGTAGTTACCAATTTTCTTTAGATTCAAGTTGGGATGAATTGTGTGCATTTTGCTGTGGATTGGTATTTCAAAGGGAGATTGTTCTTCCTTTTTTCTTGTCTAGAACTTTATGTATCTCTTAAACTTTTTAATAAGTAAAATATGCCTGAACATACGTGATGTGATATATAGATGATGTGTTCTAGTTAGCCATATATAGCTACACTAAAGATCTGAAAGTTCCCTTGTTAAATGTCTTAATATTTAATTTGTTTTCTGTATAAGCAATTTTAAAGTTTTTGTTACATGAAGAGTTGTCCCTATCCTCTCTTACTATTTTGATTTTTTAAAACTAAATGAGTAAAATAAAGAGATTTGTTTTCTGGCTGAAGATGTGGGATGATGGGAAACGTACAGCTGCTTAATATGTTTTCAGAAATCAGGCTGGAGAATATAAAAAGTAAATACTGTCAGAAACATGGAAGAAAACATTATTTAAGCCTTCTATGTTCTGGTCAATGCAGATGAAGTAATTTGCGTACTTTTACATAATGTGCTCCTTTAATGGTCCTGCTGGAAATAGACTTCTTGGCAGTTGTATGGTGCATAACAAGATGGATAAAGTTCTCTTTCTGTTTCCAAATGCTGTAAGTGTGAGCATATCAGAATTGTACTAAGACAAATACAGTGTTTTTTTCCTTTTCAATTTCATCCATTTGATATTAGTTAAATGAACTGTTAAATTAATGAGAGCACATCTGAAAAAACCCATCATTTGTCAGTAGTTTTTGGAGTGAAATCTTCTTTCTCTTCTGGATCCTGACCCTGAGGAGATTGAAGGGTGTAGTGCTGAGAATGATGAGTCCATGGTAAAAAACTGCATTTAACTCCTTTATTTCTTTGTGAAGACCTCGCTGGATCGTTAGATCACGTGGCATTCTGCAAAAACATTAATCACATGGGTTTCTTGGGTGCTGGAAACGTATATACTTTTAGCCATGGGATCAGTTGCTGTCTTTTGGGTTCTGTTTTAGCAAAGATGTAAGTGTGCATAATTTCATCCTGGTTAAGCAAATCATTAAAATCTATGGTAAGTGTAGGTACTCATAAATTCACTGTGGTTCTGTGGGTACAGGTGTTCTGAAGTGTTTACTGTATGGCATTGCAGTCCCTAATGCAAATCCCCCATATTTCAAATTCCCAGTATGAGCTGGTTACAAGTCAGTTATCTTGTGCTGTGATTTGACTCCTGTATCATCAAAGATTCAAAAGCACTGAATGTTTGTGAAAGTGGCAAGCCAGATGAGTGCACACCTCCATGTGTGGTATGACAAAATGACTGAATAGCTTGTTTTTTCATCTTAAAGCTTTGCAGATTTATAGCTACCGCAACTTTAATGATGAATAAGAACTACCCACAAAGAGATCTATTGGTGACTGAAAGCAAGTGAAATTGAATATATGCTCCTTATAAGGCAGTGTGTGGGAGACACATTTGTAACATACGGAGTATCTGAGCAAAACCATGTGTCATGTTTCCTTAGGTTCTCAATAGGAGGTGTGTAGAAGCAGCAGTGATGACAGGCATGGCTCTCAACTGCCACATAAACAAGAAGTCCTTGTTTGACAGAAAACACTACTTCTATGCAGATCTGCCTGTAAGTATGCAGTATGACTGGTCCCTCCTGGGCTGTAGGAAGGACAAGTCTGGAGTATGGATGGCAGTAGGGGAGGAGTGCAGAGATGCTTTTTCTGATTTCAGTCAGTGCTCTGCTCACCCCAACAGGATGCTGCACTGTGCCCTGATGGAATAGGCAGCTGTGCCCTGGTGCTCACTGATTGAATATGATTGCTCTGATTGCTGACTCCTTGCTCAGCTGCACAATTCCAGTAGCCTAATGTAATTGGATTGGAGCTGGAGCTGCCTTGTCCCTTAAGTTGTCCATTCCTGGTGTTTCATACTAGTTGTCTGTTAGGGTAAAAGCAATCTGATAAAAGTCCCTCATTTAAAATGAATGTATAACTAACATAGGCTTCAGTGGAATAACACAGTAGTGTCTTTTTTGTGTGTACTTAGGGACCTAAAAATATTTAATTTCCCTTCAAAACTTTCCCAGTCATGGTTCCAATAAATAAAAAAAGCCAGAACAACTGAGAAATTTAGTCTTTGCAGTCATTTGTTGGTAGATTTCATATTGTGTAGAAGGTGCCACTGGAAGTCACTGTGTTTTGCTGCATTTGATATGGATGTCGAAATATTGAAATAGTTTAAGAACCTGTCTTCTGTCCTTGCAACAAGATGCAGTAGTGTTTGAGCTTTTTTTTCTCTCTAATGACATTAAACCTTTCTAACTTATTTTTGTGTGAGCTTATCTGTACTGAATGTTCAGTTTAACACCAGTCTGTCAAAGGGAAGAAGCTATTTTTAGTTTCTGTGTTTTTGGGTTTAAGATCTGATGACATTAAAATAAAAATATGTGGGTTTATTTTACTTGGGAAAGATCAGGCATGTTACCTTATCTTCTCTTTAGGTGAGGAGTCTCAGACATCCAGAAGCAGAGTGGGAGACCTCTCAGATCCCAGATGAATCTGTAGAGGTGCTGTATTATTAACCAAATTACTTTCTTTCCCACTCTTGTTCCGGCATTGAAAATATTTTGAAGTTACACAAACCATTTTCAAATACAATTGCTTCCCACCTTAGAAAGAGAATTATATTATAGTTGTCCACTGGAGACCTGTATCTCAGAAGAGATTTCTGGTTTTTCTTCTAGGTTGGGAACTTGTGGGTTTTCTGTGAAGTTGCTATAATTTTGATTTGGTTTCTGGGGATAACTTTGCAAATAGTTGTTAGCCATTAAGAGGCCCTTTTATTGGGAACTGTGCAGTGACCTGCTAGGAATGTGAAAAGCAAACTTAGCAGTTTGAATTGCCAATACTTTTTTTAAACATGTAGAGCTATCTTAAAGCCCATTTCAAGACCTGAAGGGGAAAAAGGTGAAATAGAGGGAAATAACTGTGACTTTCGAAATTCCTTTGCACATCATGAAGAAACATCAAAGACATCACAGACAAATTGTTGGTAATTTACCATTAGTGCTTACTCTGTTGAACTGAAATCACTCTCATATTCTTGTGATGTCTGTTGCTGTCAGTCTGCTGATAGCAGCTATATGGGTGAATGTTGTTCTGGGAGAGAATCCACATCCATGTGTCCAAGAGAACAGTTGAGATAGAAGAAACTGTAGGACTCTGCAGACATGAATTACACGATCCTCTGGTCACATAAACATGGAGATTTGGTCAGAGAGATGCTGACACATTTTATTAGCTTGATACATGTAATTCTGGCTTTTTACTGACTGACTTCTACAGTTTAAGCACTGACAAACTGCCTGACCTGCATTTTATAGTGAACAGTCTAGTCAGGAACCCTGTAATAAGATGCAGAGTTTAGGCTAATGAGCTGAATAGAACAGATAAATCCTGCTCTTAGGGTCATTTGACAATGGGATTATCGTTACTCCTGGAAACGGGGCTTTGGATGGGAAATGGGATTCTTATTATTTATTGTCACTCAATATTTCAGGCTTTTAAAAAATCATGTTAATGAGAACTTTTAGGAGATGAGAAAAGCCATGAGTAACATAGGCTGCAGACAGTCAAGTTATTTTATTTTTCTTACAGTGGTTATGTCTAGGAGGTCATGCACTTCACTGCATATATAAATTGGGTTGTTGACAGGGCCAGGCCACTGTTCTCCATTCTAGTGTCCTGGAATTCACCATCTCTACATTTTAGAGTAAGCTTGTCATCCCTGCAAAATATGCAAATACTCCTCCCAAATAATTTGTGTCTGACAGATATTAAAAAATTTTAACCACTAGTGCCATAGGCAGGTGAAGAAGGAGGAAGCAAAGGGGACCCCACCTTAGCTGTCATTGATTCACTTCTCTATTTTTATATCATTGCAGTTACTCCAATACCTTGTCACCGTCAGCCACTGTTTTGGCCAGGAGTTTCCCCTTTGAGTGGAATCCCAGGCATGAGGTGGCATTTATCAGCCTTATGTGGGGCTTCAGTGTCTTATTATTTAAATTGCTACATTAATGAAATAGAGCTTTCTCATTTTCTTGATTTCCACTTCTCCACCCCTTCCCTCTCCTCCCCTATAATGAATACAATTTGGAACAGACAGAGAGGGGTATGCAGCCTGTTGGGAGGATGAGTGATAGTCCCACCTTGGGGATGGATGTACAGTAACTGGCTTCAAACAAGATGTGACATGATCATGGGATCACAGGTGTGGAAGAACCTCCTCCAGTCCATTTCCTGCTCCAGGGCAGTATCAGAGATGTCTGTCATCCTTGGCAAGAGATTGTGCAGTTGATTATTGCTTATTTCACCATTAATATGATGTCGTATATTTGTCTGTATTGAGGAGTCCTTGTGTTTTTTCCAGACTTACAGCTTCTTACCATTATGTTGAATTCTAGACTTATCTTCTAGCTTGCTTCCTTTCCATCTAAGCAAAGTAACTTTTGAATTTACATGTGCATGTATTCTCTCCTCTTATTTGGTCACTATGAAAGGTGTTGCATTTTCAGTTTTGTTCTTAGTTGATTATATTTGCACTTGGTCTGCTTTCTGAAAAGTGAATGTTTCAGTTGTGTATAAAGCTAATTTTCTTGACAGGCTGGCTATCAAATCACTCAGCAAAGAGTTCCTATTGCAGTGAATGGAAGTCTGTCATATAGTCTCTGCATAGACAACAAGATGAGCCAGATGGTGACCAAAACTGTGAGGATTAAACAAATTCAGTTGGAGCAAGACAGTGGAAAAAGTCTCCATGATGACACAAGGAGCCAAACCCTTGTGGACTTGAATAGGGCTGGTAGGCTTGGATTATTTTCCTATTTTTCTCCTCCTTTTGGGTTAGGATGGGTCTTTAAAGGTAAATTGATGACAGGAAACAGGCAAAAAATAAAAACAGCTTTATGGCTCTCACCTTGAAAAAATAATTCATTATGTTACGCTTGAAACAGATGAATACTTAATTTTTTAATGGCCAGTAAACCTTTCCCATTTGCTGTTGGTTGATGACAATTGGCAGTAGCAAGTTAGAAATCCCTTGGCTCCAGTTTGCTCAAGACTGTGTCAGTCAAATAGACCCACTCAGCTATTTCAGCTCTGCACTGTATGTGTTACTAAAAAAACTAAAATATAACAGATCTATGTGAATAAAGTTTGTGTACAGAAAGAGCAGCTGTTGGAATCTGTTGGTGCATGAATCAGACATTTCTTTTAATTATTAGCTTTGAAGAAATGTGGATTTTCTCTTTTAACTTGGAAATTGTAAATAGAGTGATCCAAAGGACTGGACAGCATTGGCAGCAACGCGTGGGCAGCAACCTGGCTGGCCTAGCCTCACTGGGACAAAGTGCTCTGGCGTCCATTGAAGCTGAGGGCTGTGGCTGCTCAGATTCCTTGAAAGCTAGGTCCTGAAGCTAAAAACAAGACTACATCCGTTTGCAGTTCTACCTGCTCCAAAATTAGTTTAAGATAAATAAATTTGCATCTGGAACCCAATCGGCTTTAAATGAGAGTTGTTCTAGAGAAAGGCAGAAGAGGAATGGGTCCTTCTGATCTGCATGTCATCAAAGGGCGGAGGATTGTCTGCAGTTTGTCTGTTACTTAAAAAAAAATAGCAGGAAAAGTTTTTATAGCTTTTTATATGCAGCTAGATCAATTGTGACAGTTACTAAATAATACATGGTGGTTTATGTATTTTTATTATTTTTTAAGAAGCCCAAGTTCTTTCATGTGTTAGGCAGTTGCACTCCCATATGCCAAGATCAAAAGCTGTTGTTAAAAATCTCCTGTCTCTTGCCCATACAGGAGTCGGTCTCATGGAGCTTGTCATGGAGCCTGATATGTGCTGTGGGGAAGAAGCAGCTGCAGCAGTCAGAGAGCTTCAGCTCATTCTGCAAACACTTGGGAGCAGCCAAGCAGTCATGGCAGGTACTGAGGGGAGAAAGGCATGTTCCCTTGTCGCCAGTAATTCTCTGCATTTGCAGGAGTTTTGCAGCTTCTGGTTATTTGCTCTGTGATGGCTTATAACGTATAGACCTTTCTAGCTGTTGTTTTTACAATCCTCAGAGTCTCTCCTAATGTCTGCCATGCTTATAGGCCTGCCTTTGTCTGCAGAGCTTTTGCCGTGCTAGATGTTACATTTCCTCACACAATAATTTTACAGGATAAAGCTAGGCAGAAACGTCCCCAGGGCTCTTGTGGTGCTTCTCCCCGTCTCTATCTTGCTTGCCATAGCACTGCAGCACAGAAGATCTTTAGCAAGGATTAATTATAGAGTATGGAAGGGATAAAGTAGTGGGAGCATGGATCATCTTCTAAGTGTCAGGTCTCAGCTAGTCATAAAATTGATGTAGGCGGTAAACTTGTGCTGGTGTCATGGATGAGATGGAGTAAACAGCAGCATGTACAGAAATGGTTGCTGGGGTTAATTTTAGCTGAGATCACCTATCTTTCTGAGACCACTTCCTCTTTCAGGAAACATTGCTTCTGGCACCAACTCCTTCTATAATTTTAAGGCCCCAATTTTCACAGTAGGTGATGTGCAGAAGCATAGCCTGCATTCAGCTCCTAACTGGTAATTCTGTCTCATTAATTATAAAATTCAGATCATGCTGTTTTTCCTCAGTCTTAATGTTACCAAAATTTACAGCCACCCGATGACTACAGGTAGCATATAGCAGACATCTGCTTAAGAATTTTAAAGTAGTTTCAGGTATTTATCCCCTCCACACATATCCACAATTAGCAGCTGCTTATTAAAGTCACAGTGTAAGCTATATTTTTGCCTGTGACAATTGGCCTCACTGTCTAGCAACAAATTCAGTCCATTATACAAGTGGATGTCTCCTGGAAAACTGAGTCAGAGTGGTCCATGCATCACACAGTAAATGGGATCCAATAAATGTTGGCTACTGATGCAACTTTAATTTAATGTAGTGGGAAATAATAATAGCTAGACATTATCTATTTCTCTGAACCTTTTCTCACACAGGTGTCCAACCTGTCAAATAAAGCACAGTTGTCAGTATTAAGCAGCCAGTTTGGATGCTTCTTCAAGGGCCTTCATGGGCATACACATATACAATCATTTTTTACTACTGAATTTGGCCCTAAGATTGCTATTGGAATGACATCTTTTATTGCAGGGAGATTTCTGACTTTATATGAGAATCCCAATATTGGAAATTTTTTTCTTCCAGGATAGTTTGCTATAAAAGTATTTGGATTTTTTTTTTCTAAGTGAAGGTTTTAAGGGCTTTAGCATGTACAGTGAAGATGTGCCCAGTTTTATCAGATGTTATTTCATTAACAACCAGCAGATGAAAAGATGCTTTTATTGTAAAGTGAAAAAAAAGTAAGCTGGGCTTAAAGAAAAAAAAACCTTTTTTGCTTGTTTGTTTGTTTTTCTTTTAGGAACTTTTGCAGCCTGGATCTTTTGCTTATGCCTGATTAAATTCATTGTCTGGTCAAACTGACACCTACATCCAAGTAGAAACAGGTTATGTCTCAAATGAAGCAAGGGCAGGACAAGACTAGTCCTCATTTGGAACAAGTACAAGTTTCACCCCAAAGAGGGAGCACATGCAAAACACTTCCCTTGAAAGAGATGTTGGGTCATTCCAGCATCTTTGTCTTGTTTGCTTGTCTAGCAAGGCTCTGTGAAGACAGAGGAAATTTGTGCGCTGTCATCCAGCCTGCTTTTACAAATTCTACCAAGGCCTCACCAATCAATTTAAATCTGTTGACCATAATGGGTTCTGAAGATGTAGGGTCTTTACAGTTTTAACTCTGAGCCATTTTGCACTCTCATTTATAACTCTATAACATTATAATGCATCCAATCAGTAGGTATTTGTTTCTTTTTATCTGTATTTAAAATTAAAAAATGAATTTAAAAAAACACAGGGAAAGGCTATAGATGTTCACTGTGTAATATGGGGAAAATAATGTTTCTTAATTTTCCAGGATGTAATACAACCTCTCCTGTTTGTATATTCCCAGCAGCTGATAATTGTGGCAAGCCTTTTCTTCTCAGAAGAGATGTCTTTAGAGGGACAGTGATTAGAAAGATATGATTATGATTTCCTTGTGGCTGAGTCATTAAAAATTTTTGAGGACATTGGTCCATTTTGGACTGAGAGTGCATGATGCTTTTATATAAAACTTTGTACAGTTTTTGGCAGCCACGGACATTTTGGGGGGTAAGATTGCTATTCCCTGAAGGAGAGGAGAAAATTACAAAAAAAATCCACTGCTTCTCACATTTTGTCCTTGAGCTGTAAATTTCCAAGAACACCTTAGTAAGTCTGCTCAGCATAACCTTAAGTTCTTGTGTTTCATGCTAGGATAGTATATATCCATCAAACTGTACTTCCAAAAGGTATTTTTGTGCTGCTTTGAGAGGAATGGAAGCTCACAATCCACTACTTTGCTTGTCTAATTCTCCCTTTTATTTAAGTGCTGTGAATTAGTGCTTTTCACTGTATGGCTTAGAGGACCTGTGCTGCACTGCACCATGCAGTTTTCCGAGAGGAATTATGAGCAGTAATTTAAAACTATTTTGAATGATTCAAGGCAGTGCCTTGAGATGGAATCACAAATACAAAGCTATGATGAAATGGTTGTTAGTCCTTTCTGAACACAGAGAAGTCTGCTATTAAGGTTCTGCGCATAACATGCAGTTTATTAATACATGCCAAGGTTTTTAACTCTAGTGTACAGGGCAGACTGTTCTGTTAATAAAATTTCCTTTTACAGAGGGTCAGCTGAGAGTGGATGCCAATGTTTCTGTGCATCACCCTGGAGAGCCTTATGGAGTGAGGACTGAAGTGAAGAATATCAATAGCATACGATTTCTGGCAAAAGCAATAGGTAAATGGAGGTTGCTTCATTTCAAGAGCATTGTAGGTATTTTATGTAGTCTGAGATGAAATGTATCAGACTCCTGAGTGCAGTAATTGGCTTTAAATGCCCTGACAAGCTTCACCTGGGTGTCTCTTCCATGTGCCTTGCCTGTAGGTACAGGAGTCCCATTTAGGCTCAGGCTGGGGCCTTCAGATCTTGCCTGGGTGGCTGTGTCACAGGTGTGCCAGTTTTCAGTCCTGTCTCCTGAAGGACCTTAGACCTGTTCTGTAGTCTTGTTCCCAGTCCTGTCTCAGGACTTAGCTCCTTCTGCTTCTCCCTGAGCTCCCTGAATGGGAGCTGGGCTCAGCTTATCCCCTCACTTCGACAGAGGACTCTGTTAGGAGCACCTGTCCCTTTTCAGAACATGAGGGAATGGCCTGGGCTCTGGTCACCCTTCACTCCTGGCTTATCCCTCTTTATGGAGCAGTCCCACTCTTGCTGCTCCCTGACATAATAAATCTTCGTATGGGATATTCTGGGAAGAGCAGGCATGTTGGTCTGCAGGTTTTTTGCAGTAAAATATCTCTCTGCAAGAATGAAGCAGGTGGTTCAGTGCCTAGCATGTACTAAAATACGGTAGCAGTGGTTTTGTGTCCTCCAGCGGAGATGATTGCTTTCCACTGGGTATTGTCTATGATGTATGTGAAGTTCAGATGCAGCTTGGGTATGAGGGGAATAAAACCTGATTGTTACATATCCAAAGGAAAACAGAACTGGGTGACTGCAAGGTCACCATGAATGTATGACTTGACTGCAGTGCCTGGGAGAAAATGGTTTCCATTTAAAGGAAATGAAAGCAGATGAGAAAAACACACAAAGAAAGAAACAGTGCTGGGGAGAGAGACAGTGACTGATAATTCTGCCCATAACTACTGCTGTTGATTTCATTAAGGTTAAAACAACTAAGTCTTCCATTATAGCGTAGCAGTGAAAAATGAAATAGTGGAGTGCACTAAAGCTAATAAAGTGCAGTCTAACAAGCTTACTCTTTTCTTTTATTACTGTCAGACTATGAAATACAGAGGCAAATTGAAGAACTTGGAAATGGAGGGACAATTTTGAATGAAACACGAGCCTTTGATTCCAAGCTTGGGTGAGTTTTTGTTTTGGAGGAACATAGGAGTAGGTGCTTTAGAGTGCCCACATATACCTAGTGACATGATCAGGAGCCATAATATAGTATTGCTCAACTTGTGTCTTCTAAAGCTTATGTTCCCAAGGATAGTCTCCTCATAGGTAGTAATTTAAAGCTGAAGCTTTTTCACAACAGATTGTGTGCTGCATCAAGCAGTGTCTGTGAAAATTACTGCCCTCTTACATGCGCTTATTCTTTGAAGTGGTTTTAAGAGGCTCTCCTAATCTTCATGAGGCAGAGGTTTTGGGTTGTGGTTTTGCCATAAAACTGATTCTGTGCTGTATCTCTTACCACATCTTGTTTCGTTTTTATTTCAGGTGCACAGTACCAATGAGAGACAAAGAAGGAAAACAGGATTATCGGTATTTCTTTAATAGACTTAACATTTCATGAACTGAGAACTTACTAAATTTCTGAAGTGTAGCCAATGTAATAAGGATGTAAAGTTAGTCAGTACACCGAGTATGTGTTGGAAGTTTGCCTTCCACTGGAATGGGCAGAGACCTATCACAATCCTTGCTAGTCTGAGCAATTTGGATCTGGATTTGTGTCTCATTTCTGGTAAAACCCCTGGACCTTTCCCAAAGACTCGGCTGGGAGTACTTCAGCTCAAAGTGGGAAAGTTGAAGGTTTACTGTATGGCCAGTCTAACTGTATTCTTAAGAATGCCTGACATAAAACATCAGAATATTCTTAGTTCAGCATTGCACCTCCTTTAAGTAAATACAGAGGGAAACGATTTGCAGCTACCAGGCCCTGCCTCTCCATACATAGATTCTGTGATCACAGATCACAAACACTGACA
>VZTT01076031.1:17757-31224 GCA_013400855.1 Buphagus erythrorhynchus
TGCAAAGCTATTGAAAGATGTCAGCATTTCATGGGCAGATTTCTACCTTGAAGTTCTTTGTAGACCTAATGAAGGTGTTGCCTTGCTAAGTACTTTGCCTTCCATAAGTGAGAGATGACAATCACTGAACCATAAAGTCACCCAGGAAGGATTTAGCTGTAGGGCTGAGGGATAAGACATAAGTCCTGTTGGAAAGCAATGCTGCTGGGAACAAGTTTTGAGGCAATACTGCAAGGCAGCAGCACAGCTGCTTAGGGCCGTCATAGTGCCAATCCTCCCAGGAGTTCTCTAGCTTTGCATTCCAGAGAGCTTCCTGTTACTCTCAGAGTTCACTTTCCAGCAGGAGACTTGCAGTTCCACAGGAGAACTTCCAGAGCCTCTTAGCTTTGTCAGCTCTGTGTTCCTGTTAGATCTTGTATCCTACCAGTGATCTTACTACAGCAGAGCAACAATTTTGAAAATAGCCCACAAACTTTGAATTTAAATCTGCTCTTTAGATTATATTTTTGTAGAAATGCAGCAGTGATCATTTTGTGAATTCCTTCTTATAGCAGGGGCAGGCATGAGGCTTATTTAAAAAGACTAATTTGAAAAAATGCAAAAGATTAATTAAAACCTAGACAAAACTGATGAGTCTAAGATATTTTAAAAAAACACTATAAAGATTATGGACAGTATTGAACTGTAAACTATGTTTTTTAGGATTTTTTGTAACTTAGTGCTGTGCATTATACATGAATGTTAAAATCTATGTTTAGGCAGATTTTAAATAGAAATCATTACAGCCCAATGCCCTTTATTCTAGTGGTTTTGAACCCCTCATTTGATCATGTAAGAGTGAAGTTTCTGCTTCAATCACAGATTTGAGTCATTTGAATTAGCCTTCTCTTTAAGGGTGCCTTTTGTTCTGTGATAGCACCCTGCTGAGCACAGTAACTTTGCTTTTAGCACAGCATGAGATTTCATGAAGATTTTTGCGATTTTGCTGGAAAAGGTTATAACCTGCCCAGATCACTCCTGGCAGTTGGCTGTCAATCCAAGTTCTTTCCTGCCAGCCAACTCCCATTTTTGTCCAGGTCTGTAATTCATGCTTGATGCCAAAAATAGTGGGCTGTTTCCATATCTTTTACTGGTGATATTGGGACTTTTTATTATTATTTTTGGAGCAGAAGTGTTTGAATTATATATTATGAATTTAACAATTTTTACAATTAACAATTGGTGGAAAATTCCTGAAGGAAAAAAAATAGAGGCTTTGCAACAGTTTGGGGCCTGATCTCTTTCTACTTACCAGTGATAGACCAAGTCATTAATTTTTAAGATTTTGTTTAGTTGAAAGGGTGGTACGACTTTCAGGGAAGTATAAACTTGTGATATAAAATTTATTCCTTGTTGTTTAGCTTCTGAGTGAAAATAATTAGAAAGGAGTTTTTCTTCATTTTTACTAGGTTCATGCCAGAGCCAAACCTTCCCCCATTGATTCTGTATGATGCAAAATCTTTGCCAGCTAATATGAGCCATCAGCAAGTGATAAATATTGATTGGATTCATGAGAGGCTTCCTGACCTCCCCAGTGTGAAGAGAGAAAAGCTTGTTGAACAGTATGGGATTCTTCCTGAACACAGCTTCACCTTATTGGTAGGTCTATAGATCAAGAGCTAAAATAAGCCTAGAAACTTCAAAGTTGCACAGTTCTTGAAAAGATTTACAGACGTCATATTAACCAGCTGTCAGTCCTTATGAATATTCTAACTTGGAAGTATGTCCAATGCATACTTATTAACATGGAGCCATACACATAGAATGGTAGAAAAAATGAACCAGACACAGTGTGCCAAGAAGTGTTTCTCACACAAAGTGCAGTCAAATAACTGGTACTTAATATTGGTCTTACCTGTCTAGACATTGATGCACCCCTTACTGACTGCAACAAATGTGCAGCTTCTAGATACAGACCCTTGTCTACAAGTGTCTGCTCTTCAGCCCTGGGCCTGCTGCAAGGCTGGGCACATTGGCCAGATTTGATAAACACAAATCAAAATCCAAAGCCTAAATCTTTCAGCTTCATGTGCTCCTTGACCTACCTTTCACATTATTGGAAACATTCCCCCTCCTTCCCCCCAGATTTATTCCTAGGGAAATATACCAAATGGTTTCATAGTATGAACTTTGACCTCATAGTGCAGTTTATCAGGGGTAGGTTCAGAAGAGGGGATGAGAGGGGAAACGATGTGGCAAATACTGCTATAAATAAGGAAGTGACAGCAAAATCTCATAACTCCCAAAATTATTCTGGAGGAATATGGTCATCTCTCTTTGCCAGTGGTAACTCTGGGGAGGGAGTTTGTATACTCATTCTAGATTAGACATTTCTCATACCCAGCTAAGCTAGGAGAAAGTCTTGCTTTGGTTACCACTATCATTAGTGGAGACAGAAGGAAAAGGACTTTTTCAGAGTGAGATTCAGAACAGAACTGTAAGTACTTTAAATTGTCCTCTGGAGGAGATCCTTTCCTTTGACTATAAATTAAGGGCGAGCAGTGCACATAACTACCTCATATCCCTTCTTTGTATGTCAGTAATTTAATACACATGTACAGAGGCTGATTCTACAGGAAGAAAATGATTCTGTGTTCTGAGGAAAGCTGTTAGGAAAACTGCTTTTGTGCTGCTGTGCCATTTTAGTGAGTTGCAGACTGTTTGGTGGGCAGGTGAGTCATAATTCTTATCAAAGTCACAAGACTGCAGTCATAGTATTGAAAGGTGTCAGCAGTTTATTACCTTTCTATTTAATTGTATAAGCTGCAAAATATGATTTTGTGGCCAGTATTCCTGTCCATGCATGCATTTTTTTACGTATTTCTAACATATTAAAATAAACAAGAGTAGAAAGGGTAGATGGATCCTGCATTCTTTTTTTTTCTGAATTTTTCTATTTCTTCTTCTCTTTAGTTGGTCCTGCCAGCAGCTAAGTACTACAGCTGCTTGCTCATTTTCCAAGACAATAGTACAAGGAGGAGATTAGGAAAAGCAAAAGTAAGGCTCATGATTCGAGAGAAGCACTTAAGTGAAGGAATGGAATATGGGAAAACTTAAAAATGATGCAATAACAATCACTCACCACTACCACGAGAAGACTCATGTGGTGCCAGTCTGCGGCTAATGACACTGACTGCATCCCCCAAAATGCCCTTCCCTTGGTTTTTCTTGTTGAGTAGGGCATGGAATATAACCAGTTTGGGTTGGCTGTTAGACTGTGTCCCCAGTTGACTTTGTGCTGAACCTTGGCCTATTTGCTGTGGANCCTTCCCTTGGTTTTTCTTGTTGAGTAGGGCATGGAATATAACCAGTTTGGGTTGGCTGTTAGACTGTGTCCCCAGTTGACTTTGTGCTGAACCTTGGCCTATTTGCTGTGGAGGACAGAGTGGAGAAAGAAAGTGCTGCTCAGCGGTAGCCAAAACACCTTTGTGTTGTCAGCGTTGTTGTGGTCACAAATCCAAACCACAGCACCCTCTTTATAACACAAACTCCATGGCAACCACACCCAGGGCACCCACACCTTTCACTTGGCATCAGCCTGCCTTTTATCAAGTTGCTGATATGGATGGCTTCTGTCATCTCTGCCAACTAGCCCCTATATATTTGCCTCATCAACTTCCCTTTCTTTCACCTGTTCTCTGGAATCCTTTATTGCCTTTGTTTATCACATTTTCCTTTTTTTTTTTTTTTTTTTTTGTGACATATAAGACAATTAATGAGCTCCAAGCTGAAATTTGGGATTCAGCTTGTAATAAGCTAATGCATTCATTTGAATGCATAAAGCAAGCACGTTCTTCATTGTTGGTCTCCTTTTATTGTGCATTAGAATGTCAGCCTACACACTCCCCACCAGAGCTGCTTGCCTGTGCACTGGGACACCCATTAACCTTAATTCATCAGGAAGCACCTTGTCTGTCACTGCGTTCAGCTTGCATCAGAGGCTGCACATGATTGCTGTAGGGCTAGATGCACACATCTAATGAGCATTCTTTCAGGTTAGAGTGCCCAGGAGTGCTCATTAAATAAATGGCAGTTGTAGAGGAATGGCTCTAAAATGCAAAGGCTGTTCTGCACCAACTTGATGGAGAAAGCATTTTGTGCCGAAGTTAAAATCAAACATGCATACTTCCAGCATGCAGGTTAGCTCCTGAGCTTGCTTCCAGAGCTTTGTCCTCATACATAGGAGCTGCCTGTACATATTGTGGTGTTGAGAAACTGAGATTCCTCCTTTGCCTAATTACAGGATGTACTGAAAGGGAAGAAGTACCCTATTAATATCTTCGTATCTGAAATGCCTTAAGTGTAAACTGCTTCCTTTTCGGCAGTTTCATATAAATTGCAGAAATAAATGTTTCTGATTTTTCTTCATGCAGAACTATTCTTACTCATAAGGATATAATTCTTTGAGCCCTGTAGGCTCCATGGTATTTGGGTACTCAATTTCTTAATGAAATTTCTACTTTGCTCTGTAAACTGGTAAGCTGGCAAATACACCAGTCAAGAAGGATCTCTGACAACTTTGCCAGTTATAGTATTACAGTATTTTCATCTTGCTAGCTGTTGAGTAAAAAAATAAGATATATTGGCATAGACATTAATGTATTAATGTGTTAATGCAACTCTTCATTTTCAAAATGCATGCTGAGGTCCAGGGAGGTGCAACCAGAAAATAAACCGATTGTCACAGTACAGCATGAGAAAAAACAGTCTGATGACTTCCTTTGTCCTGTGATTTCCAAGTCTTCCTGTGCATCTGCTGTTCCTCTGCTTACTCAGATAAAACTGGCTGTTCCACTTGGGCTGATTACCCTGGTGGAACAATCACATTGGTGACTCCTTCAAACAGTCAAAAGTGGCTGCTGGACAAATTGGTTTGACCATTTTGTTTTATGCCATGCCATTTTCATACATGTTAGTGTGCAGGTGAACTTATGCTAATTTTTAGACTACAAATCATATTACAGGAAGCTTTAGGAAAAGGTTTGACTTTCTTTGACTGGTCTGCTTGTCTACTGGGTGTTCTGGTTTTTTTTTCCCTGATAGTCTTGTACATTTTTCCAGCAGTTGTTACCTCACAACTGGTTATTGTAGGAGCTGTGATGAAAATGGGAATAACAAAGCAGTAAATGACATTTTATTTGTGAACATTGAAGCAGTTTTCTTCTTTAGTTCTTTGGGAAACATTACTGGTCTTTAAAAGAATAAGTTTGCATTACAGTCCCAATGTCCCTAAAGATTATACCCATGGTATTCTGTAAAATAAAGTATTGTTTTAAACTTGTTAAAAAGGTACCTGAAATCACATTTTACATCTCAGTGCTGTGAAACGAACCTTGTTTAAGAAAGAAATTTGCATCTGATTGAAATACTGGTTTGTCAGGTTGCATGCCAGTGAGACTTGTGTGAATAAATTACAGCATATTTGGTGTGTAATGGGAACATGGAGTGGCCTGGATCACAAACATGATGCTGCCATTCCATATTTCTGATTTTCTTTCAATGAAGTTTAGAGTAGAGTATTGAGAATTAAGAGAGAACAGGCAGTCAGCATTCCTGTAAATCTGGCATGTTGGAGTGTGCAGTGGTTTTCAGCTCAGATTTGCCACAAGGAACAGATCTGTGGGTGTGTTAGTAGTTGGAGTGAATTTGGCAGGAAGAAAGTTTACCAAAATGTAAACCAAATTAAAGCCAAGTAGTGCAGTATCTAGAAACTGAAGCTAATCAAGTTATGTCTACTTTTTTTCTTTAAATGACAAGAAAATAAGGAAAATGTTTCATTTCTGTCAGTCATTCTGATGTTTTGACACTCTGCCTTACTCATTTCAGTCTAGCATTACTGGGTTTTCCTTCTCTTTGGCTACAGAAAATGACAGTCACTTTAAAAAACCCAAAATGAAATGCAAGGGAATTTTGGGGAATGTGTCTGGTTATGTGTGCACAAGTAGTGAGTATGGGGTTCAGAGACTTGGTTGCATATGTAAGTCTGTCTCCCTGAGTTTTCCTGGGCTTTTCTGCACTTGCTGCCTGGAAATCATCTGATTAAAATGCGAAGGCTGCGTATGTTTGTCATCGATTTTTCAAAGGTCTGGCAGCAGGATCAGAACTGTAACTCCAGCCAGGCTGTAAGTATCCAGAAATCTGGATGTGCCCACTGCTGGGGATGCGCACTGTGACCTATGCATGATGGAAGTGCTGGACATGCTGTGTCTGAGCTGTGTAGCTGCATTCAGACATGGGGCATCTGCAGGCCTTATTTGCTTGCCTGTGCATAATGTAGCTAGACCTACTCTGCCTGGGATGTTTGTAAAACCTTCTGCAGTATGTAAAGAAACCAGCATTCAGACATGCTCACTTTTTCCTGCCTAATTTGGACAATTGTTGCTATGTAAAGGAACACCCTGTTTAAATAATGAGTGTTTGTGCTATTGAATCCTGAGGTGAATTAGAAAGAGTACAGTACTTGGTAATACTTCATTGTAGGAATTCTGCTTAACATACACAATTTTTAATAAAGTTTACTGTGCTTTGGTAATCATGTCATTCCTTTACTGTTTTTTTAAAGTCAAATTTGTTCCTCTAGCCTATTTAGCCTTAGTTTTGCATAATTTGATTAAAGAGTAACAGCTAGTTAAATTAGAATGCTGGCAAAGAAGAGAATGATATGTATGTGTATTAGATAACTAGCAGGAGTTAGAAGGTTTACCTTGGTTCACAGAAGACCTCAGTGGTTTCCCAGGCTGAGAACTTTGTTTCTTTGGTCATAGTCTCAAGATGAAGGGGACGGGTCTGATTTTTGTCACACCAGTTTTACAGCACAGACATTAATCTGGGTACATTTTGTTCTGTTTCACAGAACAGAGATCAATAGTTTGCAATCTTCTCTAATGACATACATCATTATCAATGAAAAATGTGGTATCCAGAGCTTCTGGAAATTTGTGTTGTGAAAGTTTTGGGAAGGAAAGTCTAAAATTCTGTATTGCTATGGCAGTTAGTGGCCTTTAGAAACAAGGACAAATTAGACTGTTTTGGTGGGATGTGAGTGGAGAACTCAGGCTTTGTTTTTTGGTTACCCTACTCTCTTTTTGCTCATAACTGTTCAGAGATCTGGCTGCAGTCAGTATGTGCTGGAGAAATGTTTCTGCTGTGATGACTGTATACTTAAAATAGCTCCTTGGCTATCTCTAAGCTGTTTCCTCCTGACTTCTGAGAGCTGGCTTGTCCTCTTATGTGTTTATGGCACATACTGCAGAAGTCCAGTGGCATGCTGGATTTGGATTCCTCCTTTAAAAGGTAGGAGCTGCCACTTCATACCTCTTCAGCCTTCAGTAAACCTAATGAGTTCTGTGCTGCATGTGTCCATCAATGCCTTGATGACAAACACCACAGCATTCAATAGACTATGCAGTATCTGATCTTCTAAAAACAGTCTCAGACTTCACTTAGGCTATAAATTGAACCTCCCACTGTCATATCTTCTGAACTTTTAGTGTGCTGTGTAAAAGCTTACATATGACTTTTCCATATCACTGAAGGGTAAATGCCGGCTAAACGTACTAATGCAATCCAAATAAATAGAAGTGATTTCAAGATCAAGAGTGAAGTAGCTGCAGACAATTTTAGGGAAAGGCTCTTCTTGGTAGAAGGTAGCAGGACAGCCTGTGAGATGGCAGCATTGTATTTTCTAGCATTATACATAAAACATTTCCAAAGATGAGAAAGCTTCTGTCCAAATGCTAATTTTAGGGAGGCATTAAGAGAAAAATGATCACTCATTTGTTGGAAGTTCCACTGAAACAGACGGGTTGACAGATAAACTATGTTCCTGTTCTAGGCGTAAGATTGTTTGCTGTTATGTTAATAACATTACTCCAAATTACTCCAAATACTCGTGACTTTGCAATGAATTCAAGCTGAAGTTAAGTTTAGGACTGAGCATTTATATGCTGGGTGTAAGTGTATAATTAACTGTAACCTGTAACCTGTGTCACCTGCTCCAGGTGACCCTGCCTTGGCAGAGGGGTTGAACTGGATGATCTCCAGAGGTCCCTTCCAACCCTAACGATTCTGTGATTTTGTAATCATGTTTGCTCTCCAGTATCCCTTTGACACATTTAACTTTTCTTAAACAGAATGAAGACGGACTAGCAGAATTCTTTGAAAGTGTGGTAAAACAGACCCAAATGAAGCCAAAGAAGGTGATCGGCTGGATTCTAAACGACCTGCTCAGTTACTTGAAACAACATTCCCTTACAGTAAAGGAAAGGTCAGTTGTCTTCATTGCTACAGTGGTGAAACAAAGTGATCCTTTTCTCATGACTGATACTGTGTGACTCCATTGCTCGCAGCTGCTTTAGTTGCTACCTGTGAAGTTTGTTACTCCAGGTAGTCCTGCACAGGCCTTGGCTCTGTCCTGCTGAATGGAGTTAGACAAATACATGGAAGAGGATCATATAGTTAAGAGTAGCAGTCAGTCTTCAGAGTTTGATGATGGTAAGGCCATTAGTACCGAACATGAAGAAAAATAGCTTGTCATACTGAACTGTGTGATCTTTAGACAAGCAGCAGTAGCACAGATACATTACACCACCTTATTCTCTGAGGTAACTTCTGCCCACTTTATCCCTAGCCCAGTCAGTTCTTTTCTCCTGGCTGACCTCTTGAACCTGCTAGAAAAAAAAGAAATTTCTTCTACAGCAGCAAAGCAGGTAAGTACCTTTTTGATTTTGCTGTACTCTGCATATGTGGCTGCTTACTTTAGTTGTGTAGCAATTTTATAATCATTGTGTACCAGTACAATAGTTGCTTTAAAGGGAAATTATTCACAGTGTGGATAAAGTACAACTTCTGTATCTGTACTATATACACATAATAGATGCAAATGCCTTATGTTTTTACATAATCTTAGAGATATACGCATATTGACTTTCAGAAGAGGGCAAAAGCCAAATAGTAGACTTAAACAATGTGAACTGAACTCAAATAAATCCTGCTTCTGAACAGAGCAGACAGTAGATCTCAATTTCACTATTCCAGTCAGGCCTGTGTGAAAGGTCAGTGGAAACTAATCCATGGCTTGCAGTTAAGATGAGTGCATCAGTTACTAGATTCCTAGGGACAGTAAAGTCTACGTTCCCAAGCATTAGCACATGGGAAAGGATAGAATTCATCCAAGTGTAGTCACAAAAAGAGTTCTGCATTGGTGTACGTGAGTCAAAAGTGGCAGAGGTCTTGCCTTTCTTTTATCCTTGCTTCTTTAAGCAAGTGCTGTCATGAAGCTGTCAAGCAAGTAAAACTGGGTTGTTGTTTTTTTTCATCTTGCCTAGGACTGCCTGAAAAATCAGCTCTTGATGATTTATATCTAAAATTGTCAACTGGTTATGATGGGAACAATACTGCTGTGTTTGTAAATAAAATTTAGAGGGTTTTTCGTGATGGACCATAATCAGTCATTCACCTTAAATTGCTGCAAGCTCATTTATATGGAATGATTTGTCTTTTCAAATTAATTATTATACTCCAAGTAAGTGTATTAGGTGACTGTTTCAGTGTTTATCAACGAAACTGTTAATGAACTGTGAATGAACTTTTTGGTTTGTCTTCTTTTTTTGGAGATGCTTGTTGTTCTTAATTAAGTTGGTCTGTGTCTGTGGATAGCCAGCTGCATAAGACAGGTGTCAAAAATAGGGATTTAAGTGCCTGACTTCAGGCATGTGTGTTTGGAAATTTCGTATTGGAAAAGTAAAAGCTTCAAAAAGGAGATAAAGTATTAACAGGAAAAGCACTGGAATGCAGAGCAGCTCTGTGCCTTCGGGTTTGTGGCACACCCATCAGTTTGGTATCTGCGTTAGAGAAGGAAGCTTCAGAACTCCAGTCTGAAGTCTCTTCTTTGTGGAGGTAGGGACAGGGTATTAAGGGATTTTCTGCTTTGTGATGTATTTGTGTGCCAGGCACTTCTGACAGATTGTGAAGTGTCAAGAATTTCAGAAATTAATTTGATGTTTAATTACCAACTCCTTGTAATGTGCATGTTGTCCTCAGTGATCTGAAACTGGACCCAGAAATTGCAGTTTCCCCTCACCGAGTGATGATGCTATCAAACTGCAGAAACCTTGCCTCATTTAGAAAAGTATTTTGCCTGGATGTCAGAATAACGAATGTTTATAACAATTCTCAGCAGTAGGCAGAGACACTGGATGGCCCGAGGGCAGAAAGGGCTATATATACACCAGCAGATGAATTGCAGCTCTTGGGGAGGGGAGCATGATCTGCAGTGGCAGATACCGATCCAATGGGAAGGGATGGAAGGGTTCAATGACGTGAGCACACAGACATGCTTAAACATACGTGCTCACTGTGAGGAGCTATTAACCACATAAATTATTTAAAGGGTTTTAGTTATCACAGCAGATAAAAGCTGTGAGCACTGGCTGTACACGCTGAGCATTGTGTGGTGGGATGCAGTGCCAAGCTAAGGGCACTGTGTGTTCACATGTAGATAATTACAGAGCTCATGCCCAACTTGCCATCATAGTGTCCCACTCCAGAGGTCTCTGAAGCAGTTCCATGTTGGTGTACCTGTGCAAAGGAGGGAGCAGCTTCCAGCTCTGCTGGCATGTGGGGCTGTGGGTGAGCGTGTCCTGGGGCAGACAGATACACACTGCCTGTAGCCCAGCCCAGAGGGGCTATTTTGAAGCCCACAGTACGAGGAGTCGGTGCTGCTCACCCAGGACTGAAAGCAGTCCAGTGAGTGTGCCTGAGATGGGGCCTTGCCCCTCAAGTTGCCAGGCTGGCAGCAGATCCACATCTGGCAAAACAGACCTGCCTGTGAGTTATGGCATTTTGGGAGGAGGCTGGTTCCTGGGCCAGGGAAGTGGAAATTTGTCCTTCCTGCCAGCATCCATGCTGGAGCAACTCTATGTGGACATCCTTGTCACTGGTTCATGAGGGACCCATGCCCAGCAGGCCATGGAGCACAGCATACCTTGGGTTTTGCTGGCTTCTGCAGTTGCATAGGTCACCCACATAGGAATAACTTCAACAGACCTGCTTGGTACCCCTACTTTAAAGTAGATAGCAGGGAAATGAGTACAGTACCCATATCTAAACAGAACCATCTGCTTTGACAATTACAACTACACCATCTGGAGGACTGCACCCAACCTTCCCCCTGCTTCTCTGAGAGGCTGAGGGGCACCTGCCAGACATGAAGGCTTCCGTCACTGGAAAGGAGAGGTGCCCACAGGACTTGCTGGAATGGTGCTGCCTGCTGCTTTCCTCCTGCCCTTGGCAGCAAATCACTGCAGATAGGGTTTCCAGTTGGAGCATTCTTAGCGTTATTAGGCACAGCAGTCAGCTGGCACGGTCACCAGTTGCAAAAATGTTTGATATGATGCCCATGACAGCCAGATGTGTAAGTCCTGATAAATTCATCTTGACCAATGCTGCTATGCCTGCATTGGTGGAGACCACAGAATATCATTAAAATCTGATCACGCTCAGGCAATAATCAATAGTAGAAGCTACTGAGATTTCAGTAATGGAAATGAGGCATGAGATTCACGTTCTGGTTCTGGAGACTTCATAATTTGATCCTCCTGTGCTGGTGCAGGCAGTTTGTGTAAATGAGTTGAAATAATTTTTTGATCTGCTTTCTCTAGATTTGTACTCCTTGCCAAGTGGAGAAACACATTTTTTAAAAGTGCATCTTTGACAGGTCTTGGCCACATCTCTTTCTGCTTTCCCACATACCTGTAAACAAGCAAGGGCCTTGATAACATTGTTGCTCTTCTAAGTGGAGATGCTTGTTACCAAATCGGAAGGGACACAGGATGCAACTGTCACAGAGAAAATCTGGCGCCTACAAGATTTCTAATGGGCAAGCTTTCCTCAGTGCCAGGAAATATTTGGCATAGGCATAACAGGGAATCAGAGCTGGATCTCTGACTGTCAAGCTGTCCTGCCCCTGATCTAAGCCTGATGTACGTGTTGCTCCTGGGTAACTCTATCTTGGTTGGCTGCTTAGATTTTGTTTGTTGCAGATCTCCTCACAGTCCATGGCATCCTGCTTGAATATGTACCAGTCCTAAAAATCCCATCTGTCTTTTTCCAGGAGAGTGAAAAGGCTTATTCATTGTCCACTCTGATTTGTGCAGTACTTCAGACTGTCCAGAGTGTTTTGCTAGAGGCTGTGCTGTGCTTGGCAAGGACAGGGCTCATTCTGAGGGGTGGCATACATTACGGGTACCTTGGAAGGCTTCCAGGACAGAAACCTTCCTGCTTCATCCCTCAGGGAAGAAGCAGAAGGGCTGCAATGGAGTGCAACAACAACAACAACAACAAAAAAACCAAAAAAACCCACACACACACAAAAAATCCACCACCAAAAAATCGCTACCACAAAAAGAGGCAAGCAGCTGCAGACAGGCTGAATCTCTGTTGGATACAATATATTTATTTCTAGGGTTATTCTAGGTAGCACTGGCATGATGATTTTTAAGTATCATACTAGAAGGAAGATCTTGTAGAAGACATCATATAGAGCACTGATTTATTCAGTATGAACATCTGAAAGCTTTACTTACAGCTATTGTAACTCTGGCTGCTAATCAGTAACTTCAATATTGTGATCTGCCTTTGGCCCTCTCTCAAGGAAAAATTAAGGTGTAGCTGCCACAATACAGTCATGTGTCATTACGCTCTCACAACGTCTCCAGAAGAGTTGATAAGATCCCGTAACAAGCTTGAGTGCCACTGGCAAACAAATATCCTCTTGCAGCAGTTGTATGAATGCACAGTTCTTAAATACTTGCTGTGAATAGAGAACTCTTTAACTAAAGGTCTTTTGTACCTGAAAATTTGTCATGCTGAAGCAAAATTGCTGGGGTAATTAAGATCCCATCCCATGTACATCATTCTACCCAAGTTCTCTTGCTGCCCTGCAAATTATTTAACATGCAGTTTGAATGCCTCTCCTTGTCTTCCCATCCTAGCCTCTTCTTCATCCTACAGGGAATATTTAATGCTGAAATTTTGACATGACATTCATTTCCATATTGGGACACAGCAATGGCCCAAACATACAATTATATCTTCAGCTCTGGATGGTGCACAACGAGCTGTTTTAATAAGGGCTTTCTTAATCTCTTCCCACGGCCCTGAAATAAAAGGAAAGGGAATACAGAAAATAACTGCCCAAGAAAATAGTTTTTTTTATAAATGTTCTGTCTTCTCAAGTGTATTCCAGGGCAATAGCCCTGCTGAAGTGTAGGAAAACACTGACATTAACAAGTGATTATTCCACAGGCCTAGGTTTGTCCAGCAGTCCAGTACTTGGAGATGATGCACAGGTGGGATGAAGCTGCTCCATTCATTCTGCTTGGCACCATTTTTCTTCTGCTTTGTCATACTGTCTTGGTTTAATTTGAG
>VZTT01076039.1:4003-15438 GCA_013400855.1 Buphagus erythrorhynchus
ACCCTTTATATACTCCAGCACAACCAGAATCTCTCATCACTGCTCTGTACGTAGCAGAGGATGAAGAAAATATCAGAGGTAACAATAAATGACAATAAAAGAGCAGGAGGAATGCATTTCAAACTGAATGAATATATTTCAGGCATGGTTTTGGGGTGAAAAGGATGTGTCCTGATGGGAGAGGGGGACAGCAAGAGACAGAGAGCAGTCTAGACCTGACCTCTACCACCCACCCATGTATATTTGGTAAAAAAAACAGCTCTGCCTGCTGCATTTTATTTTTCTCACTGAGGTACACATGGCTCTTAAATAAACATGATTATACCCTATGTGGAGCTGCAGCTCGGGCCAAGCACTAAAAATAGTGGGCAGAAGGGAGAGACTTCAATTAGATGCAGAGTGCTCAACAATTTAACTTCTAATTGGCTTGTGGTTATCCCCCAACGAGGAACCAGCCCTGGTGTGCTGAAAGGATTCGCAGTCTGGCAAAACAGGCACTCAAATTGGGTATTTTTTAAAGGGGATTGACCAAAAAAAGAGGCCTGGGTGTTGCATGTCGAGGAACTTGTGTGTTTGTGTGCACATTTACCCTCAGCTCAGGGGTGAGCTCTCATCTCAGGGCTTTGATGGGGGGTTCAGCTCCACGTCCTCTCCTCAGCTCCAGCTTGGTAGCCCCACCAGGTTTTTTGGGTTGGATTTGGTTCCTGATTCAGCTCACAGTGCAGAACTTCAGGACCAGTGGTCAGAGGCATCCCAAGGACTCCTTGATTTCCACCCTCTGCTCCAGTTCCAAACTCTGTTTTCCTTCCAGTTCCCAGCAAGCCTCTCCCATCATCATTCCCTTATTTTTTACCTGCATTTGACTGTTCCTGCTGTCTCAGCCTGGAAGCAGCAGCACACAGTGGCCTCCTCAACATCATGGAGTTCATCCATCAGCCTCTGGTATGATCCCCCATTCCCTGAAACTGGGTGTGGAGAGGGAGGAGGGTGGAAACAGGGGCTCGAATTTTGGGAGAATGGCAACCCCCAGCCATTGCCCACGTGCCATTCCAAGCTTCCAATCCAACTCTGGCACACAGCAGGCAAAACTTTTCCAAGGCTTTGCTGGGATAGAAAGGTGGAGTACAAGGATTCAGAGGCAAAAATGTACAGAGCTGTCTAGCAAGAAGAGTTTCCTCTGTCTGCATCCACTCCTTTTTTTTTCCTCAGGATATGGGACTAGGATATGGGAATGTGGGAATCCTGCCTTTATTTCCAAGTCACCTTTTCCCTCCCAACTCAAGACATCTGCAGTAGTCCCATGATCACCAAGGCTTGGTCTTGTACGTGTGACTGTGGCTTGACTGGAGGGGCATGTGGTAATTTAGAGGAAAGAAAAATCTCAATATTTTTAAGTAAAAGTAGCAAGTGTATTCCAGTATAATCCATGCATTGTTGGATGGGACATTCCAGGTGTTCTTCCTGATTTCTGCACCTCAGGAGCTGTCTGGGAAAGCTTTTCCACCCTTGCAGTGGGGAAGAGACCACACAAACTGCAGCGTGTTTGGTGTGCTGAGGCTGACAGGAAATCCAGCTCTTCTTCCCAAAGCCATGTCCCTGCAGCCAGCCCTTCCTCATTTCCCTCCAGCCAGGAGTGTCCCAGAAACCACTGTGGCCTGAACAGTGTCAATCCTGAATTTTTCAGTGGAATGGGCTCCTGTAATTCTCTGGCTCCTTGCCAGCCATGCTCACCTGCCCGAGGCTCTCCCACAGTGACAGCCGTGGAGTTTTGGCTGTATTTGAACACCCAGAGAGAAACTTTGCCCTGTGGCTGGTGGAAAGGGAAAAGTTTGGAATTGTGCTTGAATTTAGCCAAGGACTGGTCCCAAACTGAGTAGTGGTGGAGTTGCTGTGAGAAGAAGACAGAGAATCCTCCTGTGAAGCACAGCTCACACCTCTGGCAGCTCTGGGTGAGGAGGAGGAAGATGGTCAAGGATTTAAGGCAGAGTTTGATTCATAAAATCATGGAATGCTTTGAGTTGGAAAGGATCTTAAAGCTCATTCCAACTCCCTGTCCTGGGTTACCCCACTATCCCAGGCTGCTCCAAGCCCCAGTGTCCAACCTGGCCTTGGACACTTCCAGGGATCCAGGGGCAGCCACAGCTTCTCTGGGCACCCTGTGCCAGGGCCTGCCCACCCTCCCAGGGAACAATTCCTTCCCAATATCCAACCTAAATTTCCCCTCTGTCAGTCTGAAGCCATTCCCCCTGGTTCTGTGACTCCAGCTCCTGATGATTTGTCTCTCTCCATCTTCCCTATAACCCCTTGAGACTGTGGAAGGAGCTGTGAGATCTCCTCACAACCTTCTCTTCTCCAGGCTGAACAACCCCAACTTTATTTATTAATAGAATTTATTTATTCCCAATAAACCCCCATTTTTAATAACATAGGGCATGTATTTTTTCACTCCAGGTCCTGCTCTCTCTTCATTTACTGTGTCAGGTGTTCCACCACAATTAATTAAAAAAATTCTGCCCCTAAAATTAAAAGTTGTGTTTTGCTGCCTTTTTCTTTTTTTTTGGTGAAATAGGGTTTCTCCTGCTCTTCAAGCAGAGAACTGAATTAAAGCATAGAAGTGAAATGATGATTACATTAAATCCACCTTGATGAGCAGCCAAGGAATGCTTTGAGTCCCAAAAGGTGAGACGTGGCATCATCAAACAGCAGGGCCAACACCTCGGGAGCCTCCCATGGGAAATCCTGCCCTTGCCCAGTCTTGCATGTCTGGGCTTGTTGGTTTGTCTCCAGCTCTTGGAATTTCAGGAAAGAAATGTCCTCTTGTTCCACCAATCCATCCCTGCATCACTGCCCAGCATTCAGGAAAAAATTCTCCATGGAGAGAGAGGTCAGACAATGGGACTGGGCTGCCCAGGGAAGAGGTGGATTCATTATCCTTGGAAGTGTTCCAGAAAGGAGCAGAAGTGACCCTTCATGGTTTAGTGGCCGTGGGGGTGATTGATCAGAGCTTGGATTGATGATCTTGGAGTTCTTTTGCAACCTTACTGACTCCATGAGTCCCTGATCACCTTTTATTTTTGGCAAGTTGGGAAAAAATGCAAATTATTTTGTTGCACACAACGGGACTGAGATTGATGTTGAGAAATGTAGATGAACATTCATATTTTGAGGAGAAAATAGTGGAAAACAAAGGTTTTGCTCTATCTAATACGGATTGGATGCCCAAGGGAAGGACTGAAAAGCTCTCATCCCAATCCTGAGCACTAGCATGAGCCCATCCATCATTCTCCTGGAGTTCCCAGCAGCAGCAGGGAGCAGCATGGATCCTCATCCTGTTCTCCTGCAGAATTTCCAGCCCAGAAGGTGTCTCCTGCTGAAATGCTGCTTCAACTCCTCTGACAAACATCGAAGTAGCTGGATAATGGGAATGGGAAATCCCTACCTGAGCTTTGCCAGCCAAGCTCCAGCCTGCTCCAATCATTCTCAATCCCACTTTAATAAAAACTGGGAGCTGGAGTTAAACACAGCAGGAGGCAAATAGCACAGGGCTGGAGCTGCCTCGAGGTGGTCTCTGTTTTGGTTTGGAATAACTTTCCCTGTTTATTTGGGAATTGTGGAGGACTTCTGGGTGTTGTGTGTGCCTGGCAGCTCCTGGGAATTGTTCAACATTTTTCAGGATCAGCTCCCTGGTAGTGGGTTCCCAGTTCTGCAGGGTGCACATGGAATACTTAGGGATGCATGGAAATGAGAGGTTATGGATGAACAGATTTCCCCCAGGATCCTTTCATTAAATCCTGGATGGGCACACACCCAAACTGAATTCCATCATGGAATTTGATGTACCTGGGTCCCAGTCCTGTTACTGGGAATCCCAGTGGGGTAAGACTTGGCCACCACCCCAAAACACTTCAGTCCTGCCTGGATGGGTCATGGAGCATCCCAAAAACTCATCCTGTGTTGGCTGCTTGTGCTTTCCTAGGTGAGTTTGGAGGGGTAAGGAGGAGATTTGGGCTTCCCAGAGTGAATCCCAGAATCATGGAGTGGTTTAGGTGGGAAAGGGCTTTAAAGCTGATCCCATTCCCATCCCCTGCCATGGGCAGGGACACCTTCCACCATCCCAGGCTGCTCCAAGCCCTGTCCAACCTGGCCTTGGACACTTCCAGGGATCCAGGGGCAGCCACAGCCTTTCTAGGCAATGATGGTTGGGGTTTCAGCTATAAAATTCCCTGGATTTAGGCTTTTTTTCCTCCCCAAATTTCTCCCATGCTGCACCACTACCTGGCAAAGGTAGTTTTCCTTAAGAGACACCATCCAAGCCCATTTTGGTTTGGGACACATGGAGGTGGGGGAAGGGATGGCCATTCCAAGATGGATTTTGGGGTATCCAGCCATGCCCGTGGATCTGTGATATTCATGCACTTGCCAAATTAGGGATAGGGGAGAAAGGCTTTTTAGAGAAGATTCTACAGGAGGAGAGTAGGGCCTGGGCACCCCAAGTGTCCTTGGACAATGAACCTAATGGATTTGATCAAATTCCCAGCTCAAAATGTAGGTTCCCTGATATTGAACAGTGAACGTGGGATTCTGCCAGAAAAATCCACGATCTGCTGTCAGAAATACAAATTAAATTCCCAAAGGAGATATTAAACTCTCAGATCAGTCCCAAGTTCCCAATATTTATGGAGAAGAGCTTAAATATCCCACCACAAGCACCCAAACCTCATTCCCACAAGATGCCCACTTCTTTATTTATTATTTTATTGTGTGATGTGGCCTGAGACATTCGTTGCCCTAATATTTCAGGTGGTGCCTTTTTTTCCTACCATTCCAGGATTTTTCCCAAGACCCAGCAACCAGCAAAATATGTTTGGGGTTTTTTTTTTTTTTTTTTGGTTCTTGCCATAAATATCCTCTGTGCATGGCTCCTGATGTGATGAAGTGATGGATGTGAAGCTTGTTGGCATTTCCAAAGTCACGCTCCAGATTCCTGCTTCACTCTGACCCCAAACAGATCGTGAGGATGAGCTGAGCTCTGCTCTTAAGCCTCACTCAACTGCTGTTTGAGCTGCTGAACTCATTCATAAATTTGTCACCAATTTCTAAAACTGGAGAAGTCAGAAAATGATGGACAGCTTTGAGGAAGACAGGGAGAGAAGCCAATCTGGGGCTATTTAATGCCCAAATTCCCATCACAGCTGCTGCAATTTGTTTGTTCCCAGAGCAAAAAGCACCTGGAAGTTTCTGTGTAGGGAATAAAGGATGAAAAAATAATGCAGGCAGTCTCCTGGCTGTAATTTGGGCAGTGACCAGCAAAAATAAAAGTTATATTTGAGTAAAGGAAGCTGGAAGGGGGAACATGCAGTGGGGCAGGACAGTGCTGGGTGCTGTGAATAGGAATAAAATGATGTTAATAATAAACAGCTCCACTGCTCTTTTAAAGGACTTATTTCTTCAACACATGCAGAAAGTTAAAGTTACAACTCTGTGAAATTTCTGCTGGCTGCATCATCTGTTTATCATTGACTGCCTGGATGCTCGTGGTAAGAATTCCAGCTTTTGGAATAATGTTTGTGGTAGGTGGTCCCTTCAAAGCTGCTCCCTCCACTGAGCCAGTTTGATTTGCTGGGCGAGACTTTGCTCATGCAAAGTTTTCCTTCAACTGCATCCAGTGCCGTGATGAGCCAGTGCAAGAGAAACTACTGTGCTGTGATTCCCCTCTCAAGCCACTCAGACACTTTGAAGTGGAATTTTTCCTTGATTTTTGGGGCCAGAGAAATTGTTGGGGTTTTTTCCCTCCTCCCCTTTCCTCCATTCCCAAGGGAAAAATAAAACAAAACATTTATACACATGCTGGTGCTCTATATTTATCAACATAAAATCTAAATATAGCATTGTTGTTATACCCATTGCTGGGGCTAACCCAGCCATGAAATAAATACACTTTCTGGTTTCTAAAATTACATTTTAAAAAAAGGCTTACAATTATTATGGGCATTATTATGGTATCAAGGCAGAAATGGAACTGCTTTCCCTCTGTGTGTTCATCTAAAGGAGGGAGCTTCACATCCTCTTCAATAGACTGCATGGACACTTTCCATCAAGAAGGGATAGAATTAAAAAAAAAACAAGGCTGCAAAACAAGAATTTAATCTTATTTTATAAAGATTAATGCCATAAATCAGCACAGCCACTGTCACACAAGCAGACACTGATGTGAGGTGTAGCTGAGCTCACACTGTGGAAGAGATGAGTACAAGCACAAAAACTCAGGCAAAATCTTTGAAAAATTACTCAGTTTAGTAACCCTTTTTTTTTCCAGTGGTAAAATAAAAAGGGAAAAGCAACAGGGTTTTTTTGGGGTTGCACAAAATGGTCACAAAAAAAACCACACGTGGGGACCACTGTGTTTATTTAGCTTTTGCTAAATTCTAGAAATCCATGAGACTCCAGGCAGTGATTTTTCTAAGAAAGGCTAAAAAAGAAGAAGATGGGAAGGAAAAATTGCAGGAAATTGGAAATGGGCAGAAAAAATGCAAGGGAAAGATGAGTAGCAAAAATGCCAGGGGAAATCCTGGGATAAAAACATGGACAGGGTTACTCTTGAGATCCATTGCTCCCACAATTGATGAGCAACTGGAAGAGGCATCACTGGAGACCAGTGACTCTTTAACTATAAATCAATGGGTGCCATAGGTGATGGATCCAATGTTTAAAAAGCTGATTTTAAAAAATTATTGCTTCTACATCGATTTCTAAATGATTTAAAAATTGTTTTTCCTATTGTCTTTGGTTAAACCCCCCTGGAGCCAGCAGCCCATCCCTGTGCTCCTGTGAGCAGCAGCTCCTTCCCAGCTCCCCATCCTGGAGAGGCACTGCCAGGAGAGCTTCAGCTTCCTTGGAGAGCCTTTGTGTGCTTCAGAGATGGAGCCCCTAAGCCAGGCCCTAAATCAACTCCTAAATCAGCCTCTAAATCAACCCTAAATCAGCCTCTAAATCAACCTTAAATCCGCCTCTAAATCAGGCCCTAAATCATCCCCTAAATGAGTCCCTAAATCAGCTCCTAAATCAGCCTCTAAATCACCCTTAAATCAGCCTCTAAATCAGCCTCTAAATCACCCCTAAATCAGCCTCTAAATCAACCCTAAATCAGTTTCTAAATCAGCCTCTAAATCAACCTTAAATCAGCCTCTAAATCAGCCCCTAAATGAGTCCCTAAATCAACCCTAAATCACCTTCTAAATCAGCCTCTAAATCAACCCTAAATCGGCCTCTAAATCAACTTCTAAATCAACCCTAAATCAGCCTCTAAATCAGCCTCTAAATCAACCTTAATTCAGTCTCTAAATCAGGCCCTAAATCAGCCCCTAGATGAGTCCCTAAATCAACCCTAAATCACCTTCTAAATCAGCCTCTAAATCAGCCTCTCAATCAACCCTAAATCAGACTCTAAATCAGCCTCTAAATCAACCTTAATTCAGTCTCTAAATCAGGCCCTAAATCAGCCCCTTAAATGAGCCCCTAAATCAGCTTCTAAATCAGCCTCTAAATCAGCCTCTCAATCAACCCTAAATCAGACTCTAAATCAGCCTCTAAATCAACCTTAATTCAGTCTCTAAATCAGGCCCTAAATCAGCCCCTTAAATGAGCCCCTAAATCAGCTTCTAAATCAGCCTCTAAATCAGCCTCTCAATCAACCCTAAATCAGACTCTAAATCAGCCTCTAAATCAACCTTAAATCAGCCTCTAAACCAGGCCCTAAATGAGCCCCTAAATGAGTCCCCAAACCAACCCTAAATGCCCTCTCTCCCTCCCTGGGTGAGCTCCTGACACGAGCAGCACACAGGAGGATGCGGGGTGTGAGCCACAGCCCCGCTCAGCAGCTCCCTGTGGAGCTGGGATTTAAGGGCTTGGCCCCAAAAAATGACATTCAGGATGTCACAGACAGAAAGTGAGACATTGCCCCTCATGGTGTCCTTGCCAGGGGGATAAGAGGGCATTGGGATTATCTGCCCATGGCATGGGGCTGGAATGGGATGAGTTTTAAGGTTCCATCCAGGCCAAACCATTCTGTGATTCTGTATTTATAGAATCCTCCGTGATTCTATGATTATGGAATTCTGTATTATTCTAATTAAATCTTACTATTCTCAAGGTTTAAGTTTCACATTCACTGCTCCTGGCAGTTGGAATCCACGCTGATTTTCTTGTCCTGCAGCTGGCAGCAGATGGAGAATTCCTTGAGAGCAGCACTCGATGATGGGCAAGGCTGGAAGCAGTGCTGGGGTTGTGTGGCTACTCCAAATATTTGGAATTTTACTTCTTTCCTTTTTAAAATCATGTTGCTTTCACCCCTGCTGCAGCCCCCACGTCCCTCCTCCCTGGAAGCCAAGTTTGTGAGCTCTTTCCCAGCAATTTTGGTCTGGAAAGAAGGCAGGAGAAGGAGAATAAATTAGGAAATTCTTCTCTATAGAGCCATTCCCTATGGAAAAGCTGCTCTGTGTCCTGGGACTGCTTTCAGCTGAACCACAGGCTGAAATTACATTGTTCAAATTGTTCAGAAAAGCAATAGAAAAACAAACCTCAGTTTCTTGGTGGCTCTGTTTAATCTTTGGCTATGCTTCCACTGGGCAGCTATGGGTGGAAAAAACTTTATTTTTTTTCTTTCCAAATGGGAAAAATCCTATGTTTAAAACCAGCAGTGGGCAGAAAACCCTTCTGGGATGTGGATGAACATGCACGTGGACACTCAGCTCCCATTTCCAGCAAAACCCCTGGGGGAGGATCCACTTTATCCCTTGGGAATGGTTTCTCAGGCCAGGTATGTGCCTCTGAATTTTCCCAGGACATTCCTGTCGAGGCAGCAGCTGCTCAGCATCCTTATCCCATAGGGAGCACCTGAGTGGGGTGGGCTTTTCCTGGTCCTGGGCACGGGGAATTGGCACATTTGGGGTGGATGTCCCCCCCAGGCAGCTCCCAGCGGTGCTTGTCCCCACCCCAGTGCCCAGTGCTGGCCTTTCCCGCCCGGATTTAATGGGATAACACTGCCAAGGGCTTTGAAGATGAAGGAGAAGCCTGGACAAACAGGGCCAGATAAACACAGCGCCTCATCTCCCAGCAGCACCGAGCCCGGAGTGCTCCAGCTCTTTTTCCCAGTGTCTCCACACACTGGAGGAAGCCCCAGGTCACCGCTGAGCTCTCCTTCCCCCCTTCCCAAGGCAATCCATCCCATTTGATCCGTCCCTGCAGGATGCTGCTGGAAGCACACACGGGCTAATTGAGCAGCATTAACCCAAGTCAAACTATAACCCGCTGGGTAAACATTTCCCTATTGTTTCTGGGGATTACCGTGCTGGGAAGTCATTAATAACCTGGAAGTACATTCCATTTATCTTTGTTTATTAGCTGCTTTTGGCAGACTCCAGGAGCTTCCCCCTGCTCCTGGAGTGTCCCGCTCTGACATCAGCCCAGCTCCAGCCCCTGTAAAGTCAACAATCTGATTTGGTCATTAATCTCCCACTTCAAAAGGGCAGGCAGGAGGTGCAGGAGGAAGATCTCACATCTGCTCTTCCACTTGCTGCTTGCTGGGGCTGGCTCCAGATAAAAGCCTGGTCCAGGATCCCCCTGCACTGCCTGACCTCGCCAGCATCCCCAAAAACCCTTCAGGAATTCATTTCACCCCTCATTTGCACTTCCAGCAAACGGGACTTGAAGCCTGAGGAGCAGGACCTGGAGATGCTCCACACCTCAAGGAACTAACTACATGAGGTGACCAAATCCCATCCCTAGCACCCTAGTCCAAGGATTCATCCAGCTCGTTTTTGAGCTAAAGACAATGACCCTCACTCCAAATTCCAGGCTCCTGGTGGCTCCAGAGCCCAGCACTGAATCTGTGGCTGCAGAGGAAGCCCAAGCTCACTGCAGACCTGCCAGGAGCAAGGCAGGACCTCAGAGGGGAAGGTCCACCAGCACAAAGGCATCACCTCCTCCAGCTTGGTGTGGAGTCATGTTTACATCCCTTACCCATCCTTCTGAACAGATCAGAATCAAAAATTCCACTAGACTTGCTGGAGGAACAAATCAGAATTGGAAAACCCACTGTATTTGCTGGAGGAACGAATCAGAATTGGAAAACCCACTGGATTTGCTGGAGGAACAAATCAGAATTGGAAAACCCACAAGACTTCCTGGAGGAACAATTTGCCATGTTGGAAATGCTTAACCCCCTTATATTGTGGGAGGGAGGACTGAAAACACTGCTGAAACAATTTATTCTTCACTAATTGCATTTTTTTCCTTCTGCCACGCATCCAGGACAGGAGTTAATGCAAGGAGGGAAGCAGGAGAAGGCCATGAGGGAAGAATTCCCTATGGTTAAAAACACCTTGGAGCCATCACTGCCAAAGCAAACCCAGCATTGTTTTTCCTGGGCAGGGCTTGCTCCTCGTGCTCCAAACATTTGTTTCCCAAATAATTTCTTCAAACCACAAATATAAAATTTTTCCTTCCATGTCCAGAGCCTTTCATTTGCCCTGAGAAAGTCCCCAGCTGCTCTTCCATGGGAAAACCTTCATTAAAGTGAAACTTTTGTTAAACTTCATTAAATTTTCAAGAAATTTCCTGTTTCACCAGGGTATTATTTTGTTTTACCTCTGTGGGTGAAAAGGAAGATGCCAACCTCTCCTCTGTATCACCTACAAGGACACTTGATTTCATTTGTCATTTTAAAGAGAAGGATTATTTTATTTTATTTTATTTTATTTTATTTTATTTTATTTTATATTTTATGTGCCCCAGCCCTCCAGGAGAAGTGATGTAGGGCTGGCTGGGTGGGATAAGATCTCTCCTCCTTCCTCTCCTCCTGCTCCTGCTCTTGCCCTGGGTGCTCTCCTGATATGGGAGATTAGATCCCAACCCCTCCAGGCAAGGAGGAACTTCAATGTGCATCTCCCACATCCTAAAGGATGCTTTAATCACTGGGATATTGCATAAGGAGAGGGAGGGAGAGGGAAGATAGGACCTTTTATTTTGCTTTCTTGAGGGCAAAACCCAGCAGCACTTTCATGCCCTCCTGAGTCCTCCATGTGATGAAACTGCCTGAAAAAACACCTTGATTTCCTCGGGCTTTGCAAAATTTTCTGATTTCCATCAATCTTCATCTATTCCTCTCCACATCCCCTGTCTTGGACCTGGCTGCCTGGTTATGGAATATCCAACTCCCAAACATCCCTGGAAGTGTCCAAGGCCAGGTTGGATGGGGCTTGGAGCAGCCTGGGACAGTGAAAAGTGTCCCTGCCCATGGCAGGGGGTGGGAATGGGATGGGATTTAAGGTCCCTTCCAACCCAAACCATTCTGGGATTCCATGATCATCTCATTTCATACATAAATATAAATAAATACATAAAATATATAGAAATAGATTTACAATATGTCCCACTCT
>VZTT01076041.1:2995-14740 GCA_013400855.1 Buphagus erythrorhynchus
TATATCCATGAAAAACACTGCAATTGTGCTTTTTAAACAACAGCACTTCATAAATATCCTGAATCCTTGTGTGAGTGTATACACTGAGGTAATATGATATTCTTTTTTATTTTAATGTATCTGTTGATTGAACTGTGCTCTGGAATTTCACCTGAAGGCTTTGCATCTCACTAATAACATTCTCAGGTTATAAGAGGATGCTGGGCTTGGGAAAGAAAGAGGTTGGACAGGCATCTTATTTTTGTTTGTCAGAAGTAATGTACTTAACACTGGGTAAATGGGTTTTGTGCCTTTGTTTGTATGCTTTAATACATAGTGAGTAATTGCATTTGGCAAACAGAAAAAGTGCAGTTTCAGGTCTCATAGACATACAACCTACAGTAAATATTTATCATACAGAACATTTAAAGTTTTGCTGTACTGGTAACAGTGATCTGTAATACTTTTTATTCTCTCCCCAAAAAACCCCCAAACCATCAACTTGCGAATTATAGTTGGTTTCTTTTTTATTGCAGTATGAGCTGAAAAAGATCTTGTTTTCTCTGGGAACTGAGAGCAGTTGCATATCATTGCACGAAGGAATTGTTTTCACATACCAGTCTCTTAGTTATGATATATAATACACCATTTTACCTAAATCCAGGAGTTGCTAATACTTCTTATACAGCTCATGTGGTTTATAGCGACATCTGTGAATCACTAGACCACAGCTGTAGCTTGCAAGATCACTTTTCAGTGATTAACAGGTCTTACAGCAAGCTTTTACATTGCATTTTTCAAAATCTATGGGCTACTGTAGAGATTGTTGCAGGTAGAGGCAGTACATATATTTGTGCATTACAGAAATTGTGAAGAATATCAGCTACCAAATCTTTGCTTTATTTCAGCATTCTGAAAATGAACCTCACTTCTTCATCAGTGTACAGTGTGAAGGAATCCTATTACATTATGTTTGATAAATAAACAGCATTAAAGATTGCACTGGCTGTGTAACAGGCTTGTTTGACAGTGAAAGATTTTAAAATGCCTACTTCACACACAAAAAAATGAATACAAGCCCATTTTATGTGCCAAATGACAAACTGTAAGGATTAATGGACCTATTTAAATGAATAATTGTCCTCTGTCCTATACCAGCTTATGTAGTACAATAGCTGTATATGCAGCAGCTGGCAACCCTCTTCTAGAGATGTAAAAGATGAAAATTGGTAAGGATAAAAAATAATGGTTGAGCCAGGCTGAGTTAAGATTGAGCCTCCACTGCATTCCCAATGACCTCAGTGGAGTTTAGAGAACTTAATTGGCATCTCAAGGTTTCATTCACCCTTCCCCTAACTTTATTTCCAAGTCTTCCATGAATCACTCTACTGAAAAATATGCTTTAAAGATCTAAATTAATCCCAGTGAAACAAATGTATAGAAAATTTTCTTTGTTCTATATAAGATCAGTGATCTGATTCTACTTTTACTTAACAAAGTGGGAATTAATGAGGCCAGCATAGTTAAAACAGAGTTGGAGTTGGTGATACACACTTTCATTTTTGATTTTCCACTCCTTCAGCAGTGTGATAGGAATTGTGATAGGAATTGCTGCACTAGAAACTGTCCCAGGGCAACAGGGGCCATCAGTGAGCAGTGACACAGGAAAGAGATCTGGGTTTAACCAGGGTTGGTCACAGATAACTCAGCCACTTGTAGCAGGCACTGGTGAGTTTTTCTCTTCCATTTTGTGTCATAGGTCTCTCAGTCACAACATGAAGTCTGATTAATGTATTTTATACCATGGCCTTTTAAATAGAATGCTTTTTTGTGTGTGTGACTGCAGTGATTTTTACCCAAGAGACTTCATTGATATTTACTAGCACTTGAGGCTTACCTTAGAGACATTTCGGTAGACAACGTTTCTAACCCTCCCTCAATCATTGCAAAATTTCCACTATTCCACTTCATATATTGGGAGCTAATGAATTGATTATAATAATTAATTGCTTTCTACATTAGTTGAGTTAGAGAGTGAGAATGAGTTAATAACCTTATGAGACTCTCCTTGGAATCCACATCAAAGTCAAGCATTACAGAACAACAGAAACAGGTAGTAGAATCTGAGTGTGTGAACTGTGTAAAAACAGCCAGTAAATCTTTTGAAGTGTATGTCTATTTTTGGCTCACTAATAAAATCAGTGCTTTCCTAGGATTTAATTCAAAATCCAATGCAACTGATGTAAGAATTTCCAGATTTAGGTAAGGTCACAATCATACTGTTGTGATAAGCAATCCCCAAAACTGTTTTCTTCTTGGCTTCACTTGTATAAAGTAAACCTCTCATAAGCACATTTAGTATCTCTAAAAATGCTTTCAAATGCAACTTCCAGAGAAGGGCTGTAAAACCTAAAGCAAAGAATGAATAACAATGAATGGCCAGTGAGCCTGTGATGTCCTCACAGAATATCTTTCCTATCATTGAAAAGCACCTTCTCGTTCTTTGAGGTCTTTTGGCAAGAACAACAAAGACAACTGGAAAATAATCTTCAGATAACATGTCCCTGAGGCAATACAGAGAGCGGGCTGCAGAAAGAAATGAAATAGCTACCTTAAAATGTTTTGTTTCAAAACCATACTTATTAGTCTGTGCTGTGCAGAGCAGACACAGGAACTGCAAACAGCACAGGCTCTTTCATCCATCTCCGTGCTATTGCCCTTTCAGGTTTGCAAGGATTGATGAGACAGTGATATCATAGCCCATCCAAGCCTTTGCTGTGGATTTGTTAACCTGCTGAAAACACACACTTTTATTCAGAGACAAAGCTGAACTTCCTCCTGTTTGCTTTACACAGCCCAAGATTCTCACCTGTTTTTCTTTTTTTTTGTCTAGATTTGTTATTTCATTTTAGCAGGTTTCCATGTGGCATAGGGAAGTCTGTCTTTTTCTTATCCTTACAAAGTGCATCCACATTCGTGCTGGGCTTTTGTCCCTCCTGAAAAAAAGGAAAAAGCAGAAAGCCAAAACAATTCCTAAAGGATTTCCTGACTGAATGAGTGGAAGACTGTGAACAGTTATGTTGTGGCATCACAAGAGGCAGAATACAAAGGATACTCTAATAAAGATTTATGTGAGCTTGCAAGGGCTTCTCTTTCTCAGTGTAACTTCCTCTGCTTGTGTTATATCAAGGTGGGGAAAGAATGCCCTGGTGTTACATTAGGTTGTGCTGTGCACTTTAGTACAACCTGTGTTGTTTTAGCAGACACGTTGTGGTAAACAATAGTGGTTTTCTGTGCTTGTAAGAGACAGGGATTTTTTTTTTTCCTAGAGCCTTGCTATTTCATTTCAAGTGCCATTCTCTTTTCTGAGACACACCTAAAATGTCACTGGGAGATTTACTGTTTTCCAGAGAGTTTAGTGTAATATGTAGCCTTTCCTTACGGCGAGCTCTTGGATAAAGAAGGTTCTTCTGGTGAACTGGTGAACTTGGTCAAATTACATCACTGTTGGCAGCACTAATTCCCTGGTCCTTTCAGGTTGTTTCCACATTTAACAATGTTCCTATCTTAATTCATTATTCTAACCTGATCTAAGATCATTAATGAATAAATAAAAAGGAAAGCGCTGTACTTACTCAATTTGACAGATGCAGACAAATAGTTCTGTTGCATAAGAGCATGAACATATTGCTTATATCATTTTTCAGAGTTAGAATTACCCCTAGATATTAGCTGATAACCTTCTATGGGTGTCCTGATCTGTTGCAAACCTGTAGTAGCTATGTATCATTTTTGTATGGAGACGGAATTGATGGAAAAATATCAATATCCATTCTGTCAGATCTGGAGAGGAAAAAAAAGAGTCACTAAACTCCTCATACTCTACAGTTTTCCTGCTATTTTGATGATGATGGACTCATAAAAGACAGATAGTTGGCAAATTCACTGGCTTTTTTCAAGAAGTGAGGTGTTACTTGATGTGAATTGGAGTAGAAAAATAAAGTCATGCAAGGAAGTAACAAATTGAAATTTTACAGAATGTGCATTAGCAGACCCGTATTTATAGGTATTGGAGTGTTAGAAGTGTGGTTGAAACAGTAAAGTAAGTTTGTGACAGTTGTCTTTTTATTAAAGTAAAATGGAAATTTTTCAATCAGTGGGAAGAAAATGCAGGAAGGAGTTGGTAATCTATAAACTGAAAACTTTCAAGGTTGTGTCCAGGTATTCAAATCAATGCTTACAAGAGATACAGCAATGCAGCCTAGCAAAAATCAATAACATGAATATATCACAGTGCTGAAAGTTATGTGAATGCCAATTAAGTAAATAAATGAGCACATGAGATGTTGTCAATGAGAGATCTTGAAAGGAAATAAAAATGACTGAGGTGGGAGAATATGTGTTATAGGAAAAAGGCAAGAATTTAGTCACAAAGACAATGTCACTCTGACTAAAAATCATGGCACACTGGGATAAAGGAACAGCAGAGAGATCTACAAATCTGCAGCCAAATCCAGAATGCTCCAAAAGATATCTTCAGAAGTTAACTTATGCAGGTGATTTATACTTGAGTTTTTAAATGACATCAAGTATTAAGTATTATTTACAGGATGATTGTGGCTTAGGCTGTCACTGGGGAGAATGATAAGCAGAAAAAAATATTAATCTGGTAAGAAGGACATTTCAGTGAGGCAAAAATACATACAATGGTAAAGCACAAGGGCTTCACTCTAAAATATGGTCCTGTGATGTTTCTGAAGGAAGTGGAAAAGGAATGCTTGAAGCTTGAGCACCTCTGCCTTTGTTCCCTGCTAGCTCTCCCTCAGTTACCTAGAGATGACATCTGCTTTGAGCAGAGTTTAACAGAGATATTCTGGGTTCTGTGTCATCTGAGCACTTGTCAGGTGAGGCTGTCTGTGCCTGCCTCCCTTGCCTACTTTAGAATTCCTGAATTTTTCTGAGCCTCGTAATAGTTCTCTTATTTTTTTATGTTTCTACCCTCTGAATGCAGTTCCATAGATTTGTAGAGTAAATTGAGGTGTGCATGACTGAGAACTTCATGTTTTCCTGATCCTTTTTTTCTCTTTTTTCTTTCTTTTTCTTCTGGCATTTTTATTCCATCTCTATTTTATGGAGCCTTCATTTCTTGTTTGTTGATCTTGTCTGATAAATGTAATTCTGATCAATTGTATTTTTCCCTTTTCTGTGAAGGTGACTTGTTACCCTCCTTTCAGTGGTGAGCAGTGTAATAGGAGAGCTTTTGCAGAAAAAGTTCAATAAGGTCTTAGTACTTTTAACTGAAGAAACCTTCCTCATGAGCAAGCACCAGAAAATGTGCCATGTCAAACAGCTCTTCATTCACTTTGGAGAGATTCACTTCTCCATTTGAGCAAAATCCCATCATTCAAATGCAAAACATAGAACATAGAATTTTTGAGTACCTGAACCACTTAGAAAACAGTATTTGGGGAATGTAACTTTACAATTGTTTATTAATTTTCTCTCTAATGTCTTTTGCTACTTTCTCAGTGTACTATTTTTAGTTTACCTCTGGACCTACTCTCAAGTAGTTTGTGTAATGTAAATATAGATTATCAAAAATACTTTGGTTTTGCTACTGTAATATAAGTCATACCTCTTTTAGTCTTCTGACTTGTATGAATTTTATCCAAATGTTCTTAAAAAGACCCTGAAAAATTCTTGACTTTGAAACCATATCAAAAAGACCTTTTCAGAGTCACAATTTTATATATAATATCTTACCTTTACATGATAAATAAGGTTTCTTAGATGTCTCTCTTTCCATCTATCTTGTCATCCTTTAGTGATTAAAGGGTCACAGAGTTCCTGACAGAATTCTAGGAGAATTTTCATTTTTGAGCATACATTTTGAGCAATGGAAAGTAGTGTGTTCTTATGTTGTACAGGAAATCTGTCTCTCAGCAAGGCTGGAGAGACCGGGAAAGTTCCATCTGAGTGCTCCAAAAGTAGCACTGAAAAGCTGTTTTAGCTCTCCAGAAAGATGAAAGAGCTTTTTACTCACTTGCTACTATTATAATTTCAGAGTGACAAGTGGTTAAAGCAGCAATGGGCTGAGAGCCTCCCACAGTGTTTAACAGCATATATGAACCATATGTAACACTTACCTCTGTTCTCATCTCAGTAAAGAAGGATGTCCATGCTAATAAATGGAATTGTGGAGATTAGGTTTGTGTGTGCAACCTGATGTGCACAAAGAGCACAGCAATTAGCTGTGCAGATGTTGATAACAGAGATCCCTTTATTCACAGCTGTTGGAATGCAGATAAACAGAGATAATGATAAACTGTCAGCTGAAGTGTTTAGGAGAGCAGGTAGTGTGACAGAAGATGACAAGAAAGGCAGGAAATGAGCTAAAGCACAAGGAAAAAAAAGACATTAAAAAAAAAGCATCTCAGTGTACTGACACCAGCTGACTTTGAAGTACATTTTGAAGAGGAGAGTTGCACAAGGAATATATGGAACAAAGCCCACAGAAGTTATAAAAACATTAAAATGCTTCCTTAGAATTATCTGAAATAAATTTCTGTCCCGTTTTTAGAGGCTTAGCAGCTTTTTTGTTTTTCCTCTGAAGTATTGTATACCATCTGCTATTGTTTGTCCTTTTGTTTATAAGACCTACTGATAAATCAGATCTTATACACAGTTTCATTCTTAAAGAAATACTTTAAAATAGAAGTCAAAATTCTCATCTACATTCGGTGAAACAAAACAGATTTCCTCAGTTGGTGGGATAAACAAGATATGGTGTTTTAATGTTGTCTTTAAGTGTGTGGTTTTGGGTTCCAGCACTGAATTTAATAATTAATCTGGAAGTTCCTTCTTTTGATACTCAGAGTGCTTTGAATGTGCTTATGTGGTTTTGTTTTCTTACAAACCATTCCAATGACATAAATCCCTGTAAGAGAAAAAAATTGGTTTATCAGTATTAAAAGTTTCCACCTTCTGGGGAAAAAATTCCCCACTTCTAGTAGTTTCCATCTATTATTTTTCTGTCTTTGGAATAATTTTCTTTCTTTGTCCTAACTGGGAATTGTCCACAGAATAAAAATTCCTAGTTTCTCAGCTTTGTTAACTCTTCCTTTTATCTGCTTCACTCAGGAAATTGCAGATTCATCTAAAGCCTCTATTTAAAGCATATTGTTTTGGAGGTGTGACTTTGCTGCTTTCTTCGTATAATTGTTTTGCCATTTCTTGGGATCATCACACTGTGGGGACTGTTAAACCAGGTTTTTCACAAATATGACATTATTTAAGGGAGGGTAAAAGGAAAAAAAACCCAAACCACTGATACTTCTATTTTTTTGATGTATCGCAGTTTCATATAGGAATAAGAATTTAAGTTGGAATGTAATCCATTCCCTGCATGATAGGTTTAAGAGTTTTATAGCTATACTTTCATTAACACTCATTTAAATCTGAAATTTTGCTGAATAATTTGATGTTATATTGTAAAAATCATATAAGCTCCAAGTAAGTATCATGCAGATTTATTTGCTAATGTCAGATATAATTGCTCATCTAATTTTCATGCATCACATCTTATTTTAAGAATGGAACATCAATTATTTCTTTTTATAGAAAGTTTTTAGCAAGCTATTAAAACACACTGAAATTGGAAACAGTCATGTTATTCACATAGAAGAGGAAGACAGGAGGTGAGGATGGGGACACTGGCAAATTTTAAAAGATTGTGAAGTGCAGGTCAAATTGACCCAGCACATGATGCCTGTGTTTAACAGTACTTAGTGCTGGGCAAATATTGGGTGTTTCAACAGTTAGGCTTACCTGTGAAGCTCCCTGCTTTTAGTGGGAAATTGGATAATCCGAGTGCCTCCAGTACTGCTGGCTCAGTAAACTTCTGGAAAGAAGTGCCTTTGATGGCAATGAAAAGCTGACAAGCATTTTGGGGACGAGGGTGACAGTCCCCACTTGCCTCATGACAGTAAAGCTCCACAGAAACAGCCCAAGCCTCGGTGCTGAAAGTTCATGTAACATTTTGGATACATTCCCTGGTTGGACAGAATCAGTCCTGCAATTAAAAAGCCTCCTCAAAACTGTACATCAGTTTATTTAAAAGGCAGGTAGTATTTTGTTACTTCTTGTTACAAAATGGATTTTTTTAATTGCCTTTCTCATTTTATGCCCAAATGAAACAGCAGCTCTGAAAAAGAGATATAGGTTGTAGGTGCCCAACCACAGTGCCACTGCTCAGAGTTCACAATTATTTCCAATACCATCAGTGAAATCCATTTTCCATGGAAGGCAAAAACAAAACTCCAGTGGGTTCAAAAAAGGTTTCACTGCATAATTAGGAATATTGAAAACTAACTACAACCAATCTATCCTGAGTAAATATGTGTCCTATTAAATTAGGAGCACTTCCACAACAGATGCTTTTTGTAGATTTCAGGTATGTTATGACAGCAATTCATAATTATCCATGCTGTCTTTGAGCCAAAAAGTCATGCTGAGGAGATTCACTTAAATGTAATGAAGACTGGGGAAAAAAAAAAAGTAAAACTCCCAACTGCTTAGAGAATATCAGTTACACTTTTTCAAACTGTTGCCACCGCATAGTAATAACTATTTTATGATCGTACTAAATAATAATTAAAATTCCTAGTATCTGTCAGGGATGATTAAAGTCATTATGAGGCTTCCTAGTATGGCACTATCTCAAATTATCTTTGCAGCTTTCTTCTACCTCTGAGAACCAAATTTTGTTTTTCATGGTCCAGTTCCAGAGCTGTTGAAGTCAGATAAAATTTTCCATGTATGCATTCTCATTTTCATGAAGTTGCTAGCATGATGTTTAACAGGAACTTTTCCAACTGTCGTAGCAAGAGCATTGTCTAAGATGTTATTTGAAAGATGCAGACATTTGCTGTAGCTGGGTCTGCTGTTCTGTTTCCAGGGGAGTCCCAGGTCAGGCTCAGCTCACCAGTGCCCACTGCAGCCCAGCACACGCCTGCAGGCACCGTGGACCCCCATTCCCTGGGGGAGGGATTAACTTCCAGCCAGTGGAGCGTCTCCTGTAGAGCAGGGCCTTGGAGCTGGGTCTTTGGCAGCTGGAAGGTGTGGAGGTGCCCACAGGCACCTCCCAGTGCTCTGCTCCCTCTTTCCCACTCCCCTGCCCGTGTCCAGCCCTGGCAGGACCTGGAAGCCCCGTGGGGTCCTCCTCCTTCTGCTCATCGCCCATCGCCCATCGCCCATCACCCATCACCCATCACCCTCCTCCTTCTCCTCCTTCTTTCTCCTTCTTTCTCCTTCTTTCTCCTCNTTCTCCTTCTTCTCCTCCTTCTTCTCCTTCTTCTTCTCCTTCTTCTCCTTCTTCTCCTTCTTCTCCTTCTTCTCCTCCATCCCCCAGCCCAGGTGGGGTCACCTGCACACCCTGCTCCTGGGGATAAGTAAGGTGTAAATTCCCATCGTGTTTCTGGGTGTGTTGGAGATTTTTTGTAAGTGTTGCAAGTTTTCGATGTGGTGCCCCTGGAGGGGTTCAGGCCCTCGTGGGCACACTGCAGGTGAGAGGATCCTGGCGCTGCCCTCACCTCACAGGAAGAAATGCACGTACAAAAAGAAAGCCGGATTCCCATTTTTTCTACATCATACCCGAAATAGCACGAGTTTAGTTTTCTCCCTTTCAAAATAAGAATAGGCAGGTGGAAATCTGGGATCGGATGGTGTCCATGAGAATTTCCTCGGCGTGTAAAGATGAGGGTGTGGGAGCTCCTTGTGAGGGGGCTGGGGATGCAAGGGGCGTCCTCCTTGTGTCCTGCTTGTGTTCATTCTTGGAAAAACAGAAGCTTTTTGCCAATATACTCCTGTCTGAATTTTCTTACTTCTTTGTTTTGTCTGATGAGTCCTTTCAAACTTGTTTCTTTCATATTGCAAGGGTTTTAGTGTGTTTGTTCCCTTCTGCTCTGCAAAGCCGACTTAGTTAGTATGAGTGGTTGTAACTTAGTATCTTTTTAAATCAAAGGTGGGGTTTTTGTTTGTTTGGGGTATTTTAACCTTCTCTTTATCCAGTTGATGTTGAGAATTGGATTTGTGTTGCTACTTGTTTTGAAAGACAAATTAAAATAGTGCATCACCAAAACACTTCTTCCCCCCTCAAAATGGCTCATGCAGATTTTGGGACCATAAGCCTGGAATTTCCAGTCAGAATTAAAGCAGTAAAGCCATTGACTCCTAAACAGCCTTTACTGCTTAAACCTGGATGCTGTCTAAGCTGAGGGAAATAATGTGGCTGTATAAGTCAATCTTGTTGCTAGTGGACATTTTAGAAAAAAAATAGCAGTTCCTATTTTTTATTTCAGGTTTATAACTTTTTAAAAGCGAGTATCAAATTTCTGTTGACTTAAGTGGTGTGTTCATGTGTCTTACCTGGTGTTCTGCACCTTGCTAACTTCCAAAATTTCAAACGTGCCTCGAGTTTTCAGATGTGTTATTTGCATTTATATGTAAATGCAAATAACATCAAATAGCATCATATGTATTTGTATGCACTGAGACAGAGGAGGGGTCATCAGCTCAGCTGAGTCTCCCAGACTTCAAGCTTTAACATTTGCTACCATTGATATGTGTCATGTTTGGTATAGTAATGACTCCAGCATTTTTCCAGAGGTCATTATTTTCCTTTTTGGGGGAGTCCTTCACCCCACCCAGGTACATACAATATTGATATATAAAAATATAAGCATAGCTGCATTTTAAATGTGATGGAGGAAAAGGTATTTTCTAGTTCATTAAAATATTTCTTTAACTTGCAGGAAGTGGGGAAATTCAAGGTCATGAGAAATCATTTTTTTCTAATGATTCACAATGAAGCTTAAAGGATGTCTCTGATCAGGAGCATTTGATCTTCACTTTCTGTTTTATAAATACAATGACTTTTGAAGAGTCAATTGCAAAAGAACCATTGATACTATGAAGTTAATTTGGCTCCTGTGAAGGTTCCACTTGACCACTTAATGCTAGTAAAGCAGAAAGTAAATGTCTTGGATGATTTTGTTCTGCCTTTTTAATTTTGTTTTGGTATATATTATTTAAAATATTTTAAACTATGAGACTGTGAATTGTAAGTATTGACCAGGAATTATCTCTGCTTTCCCAGTACACAAAAGATACATGCACATGTGGAAATTAGGGCATTTAAGACTGGTTGTACCTGGACTATATGCTAGCCAAATCTGTAAATGATATCAATGACTAATTCTCACTTGAGAGATTATTAATTACTTTTGCTGAATTACACTGATTATTTTCTTAAACCAAAGTAGTGTTTTCACTATCTGTACCTGCCTTGTAGTCAGCTTTGTGTTTCTGTAGCTGAAAACCTATGATACATATCTATGCTTGGAGTTGGTAGGCAAAAAGTTTTTTAATTTCATTTCATTCAGAGAATCACAAGACACATGAGGAAATAGGATGACTGCCTACATTTATCTCTCTTTCACCTCAGATTTTCCTTTAGGCCTTATTTGTTGCTTGGTTTTTCCCCTCTGAATAATTGTTTTTCCATCTGATCCAGTGTGTTCATTTGGGGGCAGTACTGTATTCTCTTGAAGAGCTCAGTTCCTTAAACTTAACTTAAAACTAATAATTCTGATTAATACAAGAACTTCCAAAATATCCCCTCAAAAATCCCAAAATATCCCACAAAAATTCCAAAAAAATTCCACCAAGAAATCCCAAAATATCCCCTCAAAAATCCCAAAAAATCCC